>CAEGAF010105784.1:0-17042 GCA_903067075.1 Micropoecilia bifurca
TATGAGTCACATTCTAAAAGAATCCGACCTGAGCTGTTCACACTGCCATGAAAAGATCGGATACAGGTCACATTACGTCAGAAACATCGGAATTGGGTCACTTCAGGCTGCAGTGTGAACGCTTCCTAAGCTAGTTAATTCAAGCTTCTGTAAATAAATACCCCCTTCTGATCCCCAACCATGTGTGTTATGTTCACAGACAAATTAGCTTGACTTAGAAGCCATGAATAAACTGTTAAAAATAACTTGGGAAAACAACTTCAGTCACTCTGTTCAAAACTCCCGTCGCTCACTTCCAACGTCCATCTCGATTGTCCGATGTCCTCGATTAAGTGACGTTGTTGCAAAGGGTCAATGTTTTGTCCTAATGTTGGTATTTGTGCTACGGAGCACCTAAAGGACATGGAGGATTTATTTTTATTTTTAATTCTCTCGCAATAATGTACTGATCAGTTCAGTTTCGCACCACAGAGTTAAGTATCTATAAAGATGTTTTCACTGAGGGTCTCTTTAAATGTGGATGTATTTGCAATTTTAATCCTTCCATGCATGAATTATGATCCCTTATGTCAAGATTTTTTTTCCAAATGTTTTTGATTTTCTGATCTCTAGGATTTATTTTCATGTGATCAGTTGTAAGTTATTTGGAACATGCATCAGTAGTATTAATCTTCACTTGACTACAGTAGAAGGAGGGATTGGAGGCACGTTTTTTCTGCCATATTGAATCCACTTGCTGTTGCAGTGGATGGCCAGTAGTTGGCGGTGTATTGTACAAGCTACCCTGTGTATTCACACAGACGCCTCAGTGGTCTGTGTGCATTTATAACATAAAAATCCACAGGAAACACAAGGTAGCTGTCCACTGCAGTGACCTTTATGCATGACAGGGTTAAATTGAAATCTCTGTCCTAGTTTTGGTCTTTGTTCGCGGCCCCACAGGACGACTTTACGTTTCCATCTGGGCTCAGCTCATATCTGAACTTTATCACCAATATCACACCACATTGGCATCAAACTGGATATCTGATCTGTTTATTGGCTCCTCACACCTGTCTTGTGAAAGTTCCTTGTTAATTAACCAAAGAGTCGTTGTGTCCTCGTAACCTTTCAACGTGAAAGGATTCAGGCAACTTGATTTATGTCTTGGCTGTGCCCTGATATTGTTTGTGTGCAACATGAGACGGGCCAGCTAGTGGCCGTTTATCTTAATGAGAGCAGTTAACTCAGGGCTAAACTGTGGCTGCTGGCGCCGTGCGAATACATCCCAACAATCCTCACTGAATATTCTCTTATCCTCCTTCCCACGGACTCGATTTTTAGGAACACATTTTGCGCTCTCATTGAAGCCTTAATTACGTCTGAAAGAGATTAAATTATATGTAATTATTATGATAATATTTTCATTTATTCAAGATAACTGGGTTTACTTTGGTGAATGCAGTATTTGTCAGGAGAGAGAGAGAAAGAGAGCAATCTCCTGCACACAGTCAAAGTTATCAAGGCGTGAAATCAGGAATCCTGACGGCAACAAAATGTAATCTTTTTCATACAGAAGGGACAATAGACGGCGCCGCATACCCCACGTCTCCTTCTCCACTTTAATTAAAACAGCTCTGAATCTCTGCATCTCTCACCCGGCTACCTTGTACTCGCAATCATCAGTGTGGAGGTTCCAATTCTGCACCGCCGTACAATCTCGTTATTGCCTTCACACCGAGCTTGTCCTAAGCCCTGGACCCGAAATGCTGCAAAGCACTTTCTGTTTATTTATACGTTTTATTTGGAGGGGATTTAATTGGTGGATGGATATTGGGATTTGCTGATGTTTGTGTCAGAAGTTTTGGCATTGTTTTGGCACCGAGTTCCCATAAACGTCTGCCCTTTGAAAGGTCTGAGCGTCACTTTAATGACGCTGCGGTTGGTTACACTCCACATTCATCTGCACTTTGTGAGCAAATGAATACTTTATGTTCCCCGTGGTCTGTTTAAATCATCTTTAGAGAGCACAATGTTAAACACGACATGATAATTATCATAAACGCTGAATCTGTCTGCAGCTCTCTTGTGAATTACCGCACCATTTAAAAGCCCGCTTTCAATTCTCGCGACTTTGCAAAGGGCGATTAAAAAGGACACTCAGATAAGATTCAGAAACGACTAAATTGGTTGGAGGAATGCTGCGCAGATGTTGGAGTTTCGAAACAGGACTGAGGTAAAATGTGTTGGTGGTAGAGTTTCACTGCCAGTCCCGGATGTTTCTTAAATGCATACTGTAGTTTGCATATATGTTTTTACATCTTACAATAGTCAGGCTACATGTTTTGTTTTGTTTTAAGGTGTCTTGCTGACATTTTCCGCCCTTGTTTCCTCCTCACATGTTCAGTCACCCCCCGCTTTTCCTCTCTCCTACCCCTCATGCTTCCTCTAGCCTGAAGGCAGGTAGGGCATCTCATTGTGGTAGTTGTAGTCCGGGCAAACCTTCTGCACTAGGCGGTAGTCCGTACTGTAGAAGGAAATGTAGATACAGATGACTTTGAAAGGCTTGGAGCAAATCCAGGAGACGTGGCTCTGGGTCTGCTCCAGAAAGCAGGTCTTGGATGGATCGAAGTTGCACAACGAGGTTCGCTTTTGCCGATCCACCTTCTCGTAGTCCACGCGGCAGTTGAATATCTTGGAGTCTTTTGGGTAGACGACGCTCTGGCGCTCCAGGTCGAACTCCACGGCCTTGACAGGCGGGACCAGGCTGACGGAGATGTTGCCCTGACCCGACGAGTTGTGGCGAAAGTATACGCTGAACGTGCCGTTGCCGTGATCCACGATCTTGCCAGTGATGAGCAAGTTGAGCCTCACCGTTTTGATGTTGGAGTAGAAGTCTCCCCAGCCGAACATCTTCTTGAACTTGCCGGTCTTGACGATCGGCCGGCGCTTGACCCTGGAGCTGGAGGCGTCTGGTTTGAGCAGGTCGCTGCCCAACATCTCCCAGAACTCTTGTTTGGAGAACTCCTGCTTGGAGAAAGGGACTGGGGAGCGGTAAGGCAGCTCCAGGGAGGTGGAGTTAGCGGCTCTGCTTTTACTGTGCTGCATCCATCGGCTCAGGGGCGAGTGAGAGGCTGGTCTGTTCAGAAGGCCCACCGTCTTGGAGGAGGTTTCCGAGGAGCTCTTGGAGTTGGAGGAGTCATCTTCTTGACCTATCACCACCTTGGGGTAGTTGGTGAAGATGGGGAGAAAATACAGAAGCCATTAGTGATGTAAAAGGAACATAAAAGACTGCAAATTTAAAAAACAGAACATATGTACTTGATTACTGTCCTTAAAGAGTCAGTATTATGTGTTTTCCAGCGATAGTGGCATGTTGTACTGCAATGACTTTGTAATTTGACACCCTGAAATTGGGCCTCTGTTTATTTAAAAACTTTGCTTTCAAAAGGCCATCACAACACGGCTCCTCTATTAACCCTTTAACAACATTCGTACCAGCGTTTCACTGTGACGTAGCTCCTGGTGGAACTACGCTCAGCAGATGCGTAGTTCCACCAGACGTTTGCTAATTGCCTCTGACTAGTCTGAAGGAGCTGGATGGGGGGAGTCACAGGGGAGGGTGGAAGCTTAAAAACTACAGCTCTGAGGAGGAGCTGCGCCTAGAAGGCGGGGCTAGGTCCACTCAGGCTTTTTGGGCGACTGAGTGGTTGCCATGGAGACTAAATTATTTCTCAAACATCCTTTAAAGAATCAAGGCAAAGCTGTTTTTGATGAAGGAGTAATGTTATAATGTAAAGCTCATAAAAGTGGATTTTACATCATGCTGCCCCTTTAAGTTAATTATTTTTAGTATCTAGGGGATTTATTTTTTTAGGGAACTTAAAGAAACGCATGCCTATAAAATTACACATTTGACTAAACTTTATTTCTATGACGCTTGTCATCACTCGTTCTTTTTGGGTTTTGTTGTCCACTGTCGCCGTTTTTCTTTACTGAAACTTAGTTGGCCACAAGCTACGCTCCTCAAAAGAAGGAGAACCAATTACAGTCGCCGTTCACACCTGAGATTTGGAGTTACGTCCTAAAGAGCCACAAGCTGATCTCTGGTTTTCAAACAAAAATGGAGGCGATTAGAGAAACTCAACGGGAGAAACCAGCGTTTCAGCAAATTGCAATGTTCTAGAAAAGCAATGCACAGATATAAGATAATATAATTTTGTACTATTGAATACTTTGGTATTTAGAAAAGTAACTACTTTGGTACCTTTAGGTAGAGTAAATTTTTAACTGAGCAACCTTTGCTTGTAGTTGAGTTGTTGTAGTTTTTACTAGAGTTCAGGACCATTTTTAAAGTTGTGTTCACTGTGACCTTCTATCAATGAGACCAAGAATTTTTACATTTATCAGTAAAATGATATTTTATTTACCTTAACTATAGGAGAACATGCAGCACAATTCCCTGAGCTCTCTGGGCTCCTGCAGGAATCAAAGTAAATGTCGAGAGCTTTACTCTGGTTCAGCTGAATCAATAGATGTTAGAGGGGCAATTTTCTTCAAAAGGCTATAAAACGATAAAGAACCTTAAATACAAAACACTCTGAGTTTTTCTGACAGCAGAAGTTTACAGGTTGACTTATCCTCTCAGACTAAACATGTACATTAACAGCTTAGCCATTTACTGAATCTTATTTTCACTGATATTCTCTGATACACACAATTAAATTTAGTATTTTTCACCTTGCAAAGGTTTGTCACATATTTCTGTTGTCCCACAGTTTTATTGACGGTTATTTGTAGCTGTTGACATTGTTGTAATATCACCGTGTTTAAATAAGAGTCTCAGTTTAACAGATTGTGCAAAGTGCAGTTTAGTGACAAACGTACCCAAAGATTCATTTTTGGTTTCATCCAGCAAAACTTCCACACTGTAAAAAAACAAAATATGTGTAATTTACCGTAAAATACCAACAGCTCTGGTTGCAAGGAATTTAACCGTTTAAATACAGTAAAATTTACTGTAAATTACTTCTTTTTTTTTTTTTTTTTTTTTTTTTTACATTGCAGTTCAGTTTATAGCAGAATAAAGATGGCGGACGGCCAGAATAGAACAGAAACAAATGGTTCAAACAAAGCTCGGTGTGGGATGTAAAATTCACTTTATGACATTCTGTTTTGAAATCTAAACACTGAACAGACTCGTTAAGTTTCATCTTAATGGTTGTAGAGCAAAGTCAACTTCTGAAAACAAAATTTAGTATTTGCTACAAAGGTGGGGAAAGAACATGAGAAATAGTTTTCTGCTTTATTTAAATTTTTCTCTTCATGGAGAAAAGTTTAAACATTTCCTCAAGAGCAACCGCAGACATTATGTCTATGAACGTCTCTCTGTTCACATATTTATTATTTTTATCTCCTGTTCATCTGCTCAGCAACTTAAGAGGTTCTTTTTGTTACAATTTTCTGTTTATTCAGTCAGCACCAAATACAGAAAAATAATTATGTTTCTTTTTTTTAAATTCAGGATATGATGAATCCTGAATTCATCATATGCAAGATAACTTGCAGAAAGAGCAACATTTCTGTTGATACAAGACAAATCTCAGGTTTTTAAGAAACTTTAGATTCAGTCATTAATTGATAACTTGGCATACATTTACAATCTTACTAAGCATTTTTGGTATATTTTCTAGTGCAAATATCTTGAAATAATTGACTTGAAATAAGTCAAGCTAGTTTAAAAGTAACTTTTAAGCAAGATATAACGGCTTGTTTTAAGTCAATAATTCCTTAATATTGATGAAAACATTTTAGATCCACTAACAGATTGTTTCACTTATAACAATATTTCTTTCTCCATATTAAAAGTTAATTTATCTGGCAATAGAACATGTATTTTTCATTAATATTAAGAATTATTTACTTAAAACAAACTAGTATATCTTGCTGAAAAGTTACTTTGAAGTTAGTTTGTTTCATTTCATGTCTATTGATATATCTGAACTAAAAACTAGACCAGAATTACTTGGTGAGAGTTTATGTTTTTACAGTTGATTATGAAGATGTGCGTAACTCTGTGCACTTACCCAGAACAGAACATTATTATTATTATTTTTTGCTATCTTTCTCCCAAAGCACAGTTGTTTTGCTTTGTCACACAAACTGCCGTTCATTTTTCAGTCTCTTTTTACGTCAAACCCTCACATTACGCCATGTCCTCTGGAGAGTTTCCTCTGCTTCTTACGCACTGCGATCAGAGGATCAGAGAGTTGGAGGGACGGGAATAAAGTGTAATGTCCAATTACGGCTTCCAGTGTTCTAATTAAAGAAAAAAAAAAACCTATCGGCGCACAAACAAAGCTGTCAGACGTCAACATCAGCTGGGGGAGGAGAGGAGATGGTGCTGCTGCACTCAGCAGTAGCTTTGTGAAGAGTGCAAATGTGTGAGCGACGTAATGGATAATTATTCAGTGGTAATGATCTATTAGCAGGTAGCTTCTGTCTAATGTCGCAGGGAAGTTTTCAGGTTTATGTCATCCTTTTGATTCGGAGAACACACACACACACACACACACACACACACACACACACAGATACACTGTGAACTCTGATTTGTGTGAATGCAAACAATAAGTGATGCAAATGCAATATGTGTGTGTGCTTCACTTGAGTGGATTTTACAGATGCATAATGCATGCATCGCTGTCTGTGCTCTGATCCAGTGACTGTCTTGACTGCCAGGGCTTCCTTATACAGGCTTAGTCAGGATTATTATGTCTGACTCATTTCTATTCCATTTTCTGCAGCTTTTTCAGCCTCAGTTGTATTTGTTAACTTGCAGCGCAGTCAGTCAGTAGTATTGATTTTCTGTCGCTGTAAAAACATGTATTTCCTTTCATAACGATAGGCATCGCATTTCAAGTTCCACAAAAGGGATTCCTGGTGATGTGGTTTCCGTCTCGTGTTTGGACTCAGTTGAGAGGATTCCCGTCTTTTTTCTCTTAATCCTGCTTTACTCCTGAGGCAGAGCTGCAGGCCAGACGGCCTCTGCTCTGGTTACCTGCCTGCTGCCGCCGCTGTGCCACACGGCCGCTGGGTTCCTTCACATTCCCCACAGGAACCCAAACAACCCCAACAACGACTACTTCCTGTTCAGTCAGAGGGGTTTGGGGCTTTATCTGAGGAGACGTTATTATTTGAGAATAGTTTTAATAGAAAAAGCAGCCCAAAAATACTTTGATGACGTGTTATTGCCATCTATGGAAGAGGATTAGGGCAACTGAAAAACTTTTTTTTTTAACTTTCTCCCACTAAAATTCTGACTATAATCTAAAAATTTTGACTTTATTCTTCTGAGATTAGGAAAAAAAGTCAAAATTGTGAGAAAAATGTGACTTTTTTCGCAATATTCAGACTTAAATATGAAAAAGATTTTTTCTTAAAATTCTGACTTTTTTCACAAATTTTTGACTTTGGGAAGTCAAAAATTGGGAGACTTGAGGGAAATTTGAATTTCCCTCAAATTCAGAATTTGAGGAAAAAAACGTCAGAATTCTGAGAAAAGTTGAATTTTTTTCCCCCAGAATTCTAAAAATTCTGAACTTAGTCTAAAAATTGCGTATCAAAACTCAGAATTTTGCACAACAAAAGCGGGATTCAGAAAAAAAGATGAGAATTTTGAGATTAAAGTCAAAATTTTGAGAACAATTTGACTTTTTCTCAATATTCTGAATTTTTTTCCCCACATCTTTTACTTTAATCTCAAAATTCTGCCTTTTTCTCAGGAGAGAAAAAGTCAGTATCTTTTTTTCCAGTGGCTCTAATCTTTCATAGCCATTGATGCACTTCTTTATGTTTGGTTTGTTGTCTGCAATAACCGCACTTAACTCCTGCTGCTTCCTACAAAATCTCCTCCTGCAGTTGTAGAAGCGGTTTGATTTCTCTCAAACTGACCGTTACGTTTTGGGCCGTTTTGTGATTATTCTGTGGAGCCGGAGGAGCTGAGAATGAGGAGCGAGGCAGTGAATGTTGTGCTGTTGTTGAACAGAGGAGACTTTAAGTGTCTGGCTCCACTTGGAGGTGTCAGGTTCAGAACGCAGCGTCTTTGTAAAAGACAAATGTTAGTCTGAGCTTATTACGGCTGATAGAAAACCGCGAGCTGCTGCAGTAACGACTTCTACGGAAAAATAAAAACATTTGTTTCTGCAGCCAAATTGGATTTTATGTTTTAGCTGCATGTTTGTATGTTTATGTTGAAAGATGCATATTGGATTATGTGCCGTTTCTGTGCAAAACCAGTTTTCTTGTGTTAATATTTTAACAAGCTCTGCTGCTTTTACTCCACTCAGGGAAAACTGCATACGGCTACAACTCTTTTGCCTCCCTGCATTTAACTAGTAAAGTATATGAGCTGTGGTGTCACTATCAGCAGTCCTCCAACTTCTGCTCTGTAAGCACATTGAGATGGTAAAGAATAACCTCAGAGTTTAGTCTTCTTTTATTAGGGCAAAAGATTAATGCATTTCTTCAGTTTATCAGAATGTTTAGTGCATCCGCACACATTATTTTAATCATCAAACCTTAAAGTTGTCTGGTTTGCAGGGCCGGCCCTAGCCTTTTTTGGGGCCCCAACCGGCCCCCTCCATACCAGCATGGTTTATCATACCTAAGCGTCTCTATGCTGTCATTAGCATCATTAGCATCGTTTGTAATTGGCTTACATCATGTCAGTATTGTTATGACTGCTGATTTTAACCTTACAAGACCAGCAAACTAAAAAAGGTGTTAAAGTTTTCCATATTATTTTAGTTATTTGAAAGTAAAAACCACTAAAAACCTCATGGTCATTCCACCAAATAGTAATATGGATATTATTATTTTGTGGAATAATAATAATATTAATATTTCTGAACTCTTCTCGAGATAAAACATCAGTGTTATTGTTTCTAAATGAATATGAACTTGTTTTCTTTGCTCTATTTGAGGTCTGAAGGATCTGCATATTTTCCATTATTTTGTCCATTTCTTATTTTCTGAAAATAAAAACTAAATTTAGCTTGGAATTAGGAGACATGTCGTCAGTAGTTCATAGAATAAAATAACAATGTTCATTTTACTGAAACATAAACCTATAAAAAGTGAAATCAGAGAAACTGATCATTTTATGTGGTCTCTTATCGTTTTCTAGAGTTGTTTAAAATTAAGCTACTCATCCTAGCTTGGTGTTCTTAGGGGCCCCCTGGTGGCGAGGAGGTTTATCTCCCATATGTTAACCCTCCACATTTGCGATTTGGGTATTTATATTACTCAAACAGGGCGAAGCAAGTCATCCTTCAGTGACAAATCAGCCAGACACATGGTGGAATGGCACTTTGGAAATGCCAGATCAAATCCCTGTCAGCAGCGCGGGTTTGCTGCGTCTCATGGTCGTTGCAGGCGAGTCTTATCCGGGCTCTAAGCACTGCAGGCGAAGTGTGGGCGACGGGCCGTCGGGCTCAGAGAGGAGGCGGAGGTCCGGGGCCATTCTGTCATTTGTCATGAGCGCTAAGTGAGTCAGGGGAACGGCTGGAGAGGAGGGGAGGTGGCTGTGGCTCCGTGGTAATTGTGAGTCAGTCAGGCTCAGTGAGGCGACCCGCGGGCCGCAGGCCGCTCTCCCAGCAGGACGCTCAGGAGGAGAGCCATCCTCACAAGCCTTCCTGCTCCACTGGCAATAAGCTGCCTGCTGGAGTGACAGGTACCCGGTTTTAACGCTTTTTCCCATGGCGACTGACTGATGCACACTGTCGATGTAGCTCAGAAATCAGAGGCTGGATTAACCGAAATCTGTGCGATTTGTCTTACAGAGTCTGGTGACAGACGGATATAGAACATTACTGAGATTAAATGTTGTCATTTCCTTATATTTCACTTTTAAGGAGATTTTGGTTTAGCTTAATAAAAAACCGTATTTGTAGTTTTCTGTGTTGGAGTTTGTTGTGGATCGTGTCTGTTGGTCTCCATTAAGTTTAAATAAAATATATATATATTTTTAATATTTCATCAGACTTTCAAGTTCTTTTAAGGTTTTGTTTTACAAACTTTTCAAACCCTTTCAGTTTGTATTTTGCAAATTATGCATAGCTAATGTAATACAATAGTTGTTTGCTTGATCGAACTACTGAGCCTGTTTACCGGGGTGGCATCATGTATTTATCAGGCTCTTTGTGTCATTTTGTAATGCAATCAAGTAATTATGTTTTATTCAGCTATCAAAGCTCTCTAATAAAAACATTTAGAGGTTCAAGCTTGTGAAAATTGGTTTCCAGGTTTGTGAGAGGAAGCGTTTATGCACAGCTGAATTTAAAGCTCTTGAAAGGATCAAAACAACACTCTGGTTTGGATGAGGGAGTGACATTATAAAATGACATGAAGCTCAAAGAAATACATTTTATATAATACCCACACTTTGTTTCTTTATATATATATGTATTCTGTTTGTTCCTAAGGTTTCCCTGGAGTAAAGAAAGATTCCTGAGAAGTCTCACATCTTTATCCCAGTGGGCGAACCCAGACCATGCAGAGTTTCCTCCAGTCTGAGCTGGATGCACACGATGTTTACCCAGCGTGTCTTGACACATCACATGTGAAGCTAGCACAGAGTTTTCACTGCAAAAACACAAAATCTTACCCAGTATCTTTGGTCTGTTTTCTTGTATGCTTGAAGTAAGATGAAACTAACTTACAAGCAACATTTAAGCAACATAAAGCTGTTTGTTTTAAATATATAATTTATTTATATGGAAGAAAAAGTCATAATTCCACTGACAGATTATTTCACTTCTAACATGAGAACAAAGTTTTCCCATAAGTGAAATAATCTGCTGATGGAACTAGTACTTTTTAACAGTTTTTTGAAAGTTTGGCCATTTTTTTTATTCCTATTTATCTCATAGACTGTTTTCTCATAAATCACTTAACATTTAGCTGGAAATCTGTCAAAAGCAAATTGACAGATTCTGATTTTGATAAAGAAGCAATTTAACTGATTTTTCCATTCATGTTCACAAAACAAACAGTTTTGTCTGGCATTGCCTCAGCTTCATATATGTGACATGCCAAGAAGGTAGGCAAATTAAATAAAAATGAATTGTAGTACAAGCTTACTCACCGCTTAATTAAGTACAACTTAACACAACTAATCTGGAAATTAGTCAATGTATTTAGCTACTTAGATATGGTGACTTGCTAACATCCGAAGAGAACAACAAGGTCAAAGAATGAAAACGTATCTTTGAATGAGCCATGATTGTTGGTTGTTGTTGCTTTTCAGAAGCTGGAAATTTCAGCCAAAATCGTCTCTCCAGTTTACGGAGATTTTTGTGAGACAGAGGAAATATACACTGGTTTTCTTGGACAAACATGTCTTGTTGATTTCAGGTCAGAGTAGAACGGATAAATGGAAAAATCAGAGTTTGAAATAAACGAAATGAAAGTATCGACTAGTAAGAGTTCAGGCTCTTAATGGAGTGAGGAAAAGTTTTCTTCATGCACTTCCTCCCCACTAAAACCAGTTGACCGTCGTTAAATTACCACAGCTTTGCTGAATATTGATGCTGACCACATGTGTCCCTTTAGGGAAGCGGCGTTAAACTCATCTTCGTTTTGGGTCAAATCAAGATCCTGAAGGCTCTTAAAGGGCCGGTTGTGCCAAGATGTATTGATAAAACCTGATCACCAACTGTTAAAATATCAATGAATCTTAAAATTAAATATTATTGAACATCTTTTCAGTCCCTCCAGCATTTTGTGATTTTTTTTTTTTGCAAGAAAAATCAAAGTTTTTGATTTGGAAATATTTGTGTGTTTTTTGTTTGGTTTTTAAGAATGGAAACCAAAATAGATGTACAAAAATTTGAATTTTGCATAATCTCTTTAAAAGAGATGAATAATTATCCAAGCACTGATTTTATGTTGCATATCTTTATTTATTTGACATCAAACTGAAAACTGATGTCAATGAAAGTTTTGTTTATCGTGACTGATTTGTAGAAGCAATAAAAACGGTAAACCGTCCAGGATGGAGGATGTTTATCAGTGTAACGTTCCAGAGTGAACGTGTTTGATGGCGGCAGGTTGGTGTTTCTACTGAGCACCAAGTGACAGACAGACACACAGACAGACAGACGAAGCTGGTGATCAAAGTGGAGCTTTTACCTTCACCTCCCTGCATCTCCACTACAGGAATCAAAAAAAGTGAATATTTGACATCATGGCACCGTCACCATGTTTTAAAATGTATTACAGTAAAATGAAACGTGATGGTCTGAAGGTTTTCTCTCCCACTGTAAAACATTGCAGCTGCGTTTTTACTGTCTTCTGCTTTTTAAGGAAAATAAATTTAGCGGGTTTTAGATTTTGTGAGTTTGTGAAATATAAACTTACAGCAGTAAGTTGTGTTAACCTTTTATTAGAGTTGAATAATCTAGAGTTTAAAAAAACTGAAAGAAGAAAAAGACAGGAGTGGGAACTATTTCCCAGAATGCTTAGTGGCATGTTTTTGTTTTATGAGGAGGAGTTGCATTACATTGATCTGACTCTTGTGGTTTATTAAGGCAAATGTTTATTTTAATGTCCTGATCACACTGAATGTTTCTGAGCTGAATTTATTGTGATGTTTAATAAAAATTCATGATCAGATCAGAAATTTTAACGCAATTTGAAACCAATTTTAATTATTGTGAAGTAAAATAAGTTATTTTATCTTGATAACAAAGAAATGCGTGGTCTTTAGTTTTTTTTTTTTAGTTTTGTGAAATAATTATTTGGTTTAAATTGCAGCATTAAGTTAAAACTCACATTTCCTGATTAATGAACTTTAAAAATGTTTAGACCACTTGTCTCTTGTTGTTAAATGAACTTCATGAACTTTAATTTCTGAGTTAAAACCAAAACTATTTTCTTGTTGACTTAAATTGCACTTTTAAGGCAGCAGGTGGACTTTCATTTTCAAGTTAAACCACATCAATATGTTTTACAGTGTAGTTGTGATGTGTGGCAGTTGTTCTTTTCATTGTTTTTGTCTTTTCCGCTCGTTCAGAAACACTTGAATTCAGGTTGAATGATTTATGAACACACAACAAACGCCTGGGCTGTGTACCGACACGCTCTATAACCGCGCCGCTTTCCTCCTAAAGCCTTCATCTTTTAAATGGCATTAATTTTTTATTAAAACACAAGCAGCTAAGGTTCTTGTGTCTATCACTGCCTCGTTCCTTACACCTCTCACCCCCTCCAGATGTAATATGCTCACTGCAGGAGGTTTCTCCGTTACATGATTAAAGTCTGAAAGTGGCAGTGGCCTAATTATTCCGCCGGCTTGTGTAGATCTAAGAAGAGGTTATTGAGAGAAAGGTAATTTCTCCAGAAACAAGCCATTTGACTCTCAATGAATAATTTACTCTGGCTTCTTGAGGTCAGGGGAGCTTAAGGTCTGCCGTGGGTGACTTGAGTCTTTTTATTTGAAACTCTCCTCCCCCCCCCGATCCATCCAGTCTTTATGCATCCTCACCCCTTTCACCCGACTCATTCTGCACACGCTCAGTCGGTGTGCAAGCGGCTCCCCGGGGAGCCCAGCTCATTTCGTATGTTCAGAATGAAGCCTTGCTTTGAATTGCCTATCAAATTTTTACATTATATGATATCGACAGGTTGGCGGTGTGAGGAGGATGGAGAGTGGCAGCAGGGGACGCTTCGGTCCCGACTCTTTACCGCCAAGTCCAGGGCAAAGCAGCGTCTGATTGAGCTCGCTTGATTGAAGCCTTTAATGTAATATTAACACCAGCAATATATCCAGAAATAAAACTAAAAAAACTTTAACGTACATTCCTTCTTAATAAAAAGCTGCAACAAGACCTTCAGCTCAGAAGACGAGGTGATGCTCACCAAATGTTACCAAGTTTCTTTTGTCTAGTTTAGTACATATATCTTTATACAATTGAAATAAGACAAAACTGGCTCATTAGTAACTTCTCAGCAAGATGTAGGTGGTTGTTTTAAGTTAAGAATTGCTTAATATTTCACTTATATGATTGGAAAATAGGTGAAATAATGTGAAAGATGCTAGGAGAAGGTGAATCTTTCAAATATTGATTATCACACTGCAAAAATATAAAATCTTACTAAGTAATTTTAGTTAGTTTATAGTGTAAATATCTTAGTAAACTAAAAGTAAGAAAAAACTAACTTACAAAAATCTTTTAAGCAAGATAATAAAAACTTGTTTCAAGTCAGTAATTCCTTAATGTTGGTGAAAAAGTGCAGATTATTTCACAAACGTATTTAAGTGAAATAATCTGCCAATGAAACTTGTACTTTTTAATCAACATTAAGGAATTAATGACTTGAAACAAGCTCCTAAGTTATTCCTAAGTTTCTTTTTCTTATTTCAAATTCACTAAGATATTTGAGTAGAAACTAGACCAAAATACTTGGTAAGATTTTTTGTTTTTGCAGTGAACAGACCGCTAACCCCAACCGTCCGGAGGGGATCACCAGAAAATATGGCTGCAGCTAAATATTTTAAAGAGGAAAACTTTTCCTTTCTACTGCAGAATTAAATGTTTTGCTTTGTTTTTCCTTTTATGTCACAGTCTCAAAGAAAACATGAAAGCCAGTAAATGTCTGATCATGCCTCTCTGTTTCTGATGCAACCAAAATCCTTTCTTTGCTTGAAAACTCCACGTCCAAACAGTCTGTCTTTTAATATCACGTTCCGATTTATTTGTCCCGACAGGAGAAGCAAATGAACAATTGTCTAATATTTCTGAATGGTTTAAAGCTTAACCAACACTCTCAATATTTAAAGACTAATTGTATGATTTTTAGTACAAATAAAGAAATGATTTATGAAACTATTGATTGCATTAAAATTAGCCAAGAGACTCAAACTAAAATCTTAGGAGTTGTTCAGAACTTATTTTATTAACTCTTGTATGTAATATATTGCTATGTTTGTGATGCTACATGTCAATCCATAGGATATCATTATTTCAAAAGAAATATCTTAGAATAATGAATTTTTCAAATGGGCTCTTTATTTGATCATGATTATATTTTTGAACTTTTATTGGCTGATTTACACTTGAATGTATAATTATTATTCACTGAGTTTAACATGATTGTTCTTAATTACAAAAGGTGAAGTGAGACATATTTAAGCACGAACCATGCTTTGTTTTGGAGACAGGAAGTCTTTTATTTTGAAGAGCGCCTCACAGGATGTGGTTTTGTCACTATCTTTCTGCCTTCTGTGGAATTCGGTTGCTAGGTAACGAGCAGCCGTTGCCGTTAGCAGTTGTCGCCATTGTTTCAACAGAAAATATTCAAGCCTCAGTTATGATTGAAGAAACTTTCACTTGGTAAAAATCTTGATTATATTTATATTTAATGTGAACTTTTGTACGTCTCTTTTTATGTGTGGATATGTACATTCAGCTAATGATTTGCAAATAGTTTTTCCAATATTTTTTGCTAACTATTCTGATATGACACTTATTCAACAAGTCGTTGTTGAGACTTTTATTTACAATTTAGCAGAACAGCAAAAAAAGCAAAACGCTCTTAAATATAGAGGTGATTCACTTTGGAATAACCTTAAGAAAACATTAAGGTTTTCTTAAGGTAAAATTTTGCTAATTTTAAAATGTATGTGGTTTTGATCACTTCTTATAAATTTGTGTTGTATTTGACCTTTTTATTCTGGCTTAATGTAATTTCTTTCATTTCATAGAGGATGTTGGCTGATTTCTTAATTTGCAAAGCTGCTCTTTTTAAATCTATCTTTGCATTTTGCATTGTTGGTATGCAGGGTTGTGTAGTAACTAGTTACATTTACTCAATTACTGTTTACCTGAGTAACTTTTTTATGTACTTTTAGGAGTATCTTTACTTTGAGTAATTCTATTATGTCTTTTTACTCTTACTTGAGTACAATTTCTGGATTTTTTTTTACCCACTGAACATGTTTTCACAAAAAATGCACCACACCTGCTGTGTAGATACGTGCTTAACTTTATATTTTGGCCCATCTGATTATGTAACTCTTAAATATTAAATGATAAATTAATCACTTACTTTATACTCTTACTTGAGTCCAATTTCTGGGTACTCTACTAAGTGGTCCCCAACCTTTTTATTAATGCCGACCGGTGAAGACTCGGAAATTTTGCTGCGGACCGGGGCGGTGGGAGGAAGCCGTTACACAGAGCGGCTTGTAATGTGGGACTCACCTAAGTCCATTCTCCTGTCTCTTCTCTGGGCCTTTTCCCCTTTGCAAAGAAACTTTCCAGACATCTAATCTGTTTTGCTGCTTGTGTCTCAATGTTGGCGCACAAGTAACCGAAGGAATCCGGTTAAAGGATTTTCAAAATAAAAGATCCTCCAGACTCAAATAATACGTAAAACGGAAATATTTAATTAGATCTTCCGTGGCCTGGTACCAATTGGTCCACGGACCGGGGGTTTGGGACCCCTGCTCTACCCTACTTTGTTTGCGAAAGTGAAATGTTATGTTCTAAAATATTCTAAATTGTAGCTTCAACTCGCTGTAGAGTGGGGATCCTTGGTATAAGCCTAAGTTCTTTGGTTCTTCTCATCATTTTGGGATAATTGCTCCCCTTAACTCTGCGGTGGTTCATTCTCAGTTCAGTTAAGAAATCAATGTTAAAATTTGTGCACTCAGCCAAAATGCTGGCTCCTGCCTGTGGCTGTGCTCTGCTGTTTTAATTGAAAGCCCCTGGACGTTCCCTCTGCAGGTCGGTTCTTGACATCTACACTGCTCTGACCCTGAAAACCAGTGTAGCGTCGCGCTGGTGAACAGCACGCTCTGCGCCCGCGTCCATGCAGAACTGACTGTTTACAGATTGTCAGAGACTTGAGAATATAAATGGGCTCTCGCTCGCTGCTCTAGCTGCGGTGTGGTATCAGACGGTCTGTGTGGTATCAGACGGTCGGTGTGGTATCAGACGGTCGGTGTGGTATCAGACGGTCGGTGTGGTATCAGACGGTCTGTGTGGTATCAGACGGTC
>CAEGAF010105787.1:0-22817 GCA_903067075.1 Micropoecilia bifurca
ACACACACACACACACACACACACACACACACACACACACACACACACACACACACACACACACACACACACACATACACACAAGTAGGACTTTGCATTGACTTCCATTCATTTTTTCATCCATTTCAATAGAATAGACCCGGCCCTTATCCTAAACCGAACCACTGCCAGTACATGACTAACCCTAAGCTCAACTCACACCTTAGTCCTAAACTTAAGTCCTAACCCAAAAGCAGCACTGCTTCTTATTGAGACTTAAAATGTTTCAAATACAAGGTCATATATACAGGCACGCACTAATACAGTTTGCACACACAAATGGGTGCAAACTGTACTCATGGGTGCTCAACACTGCACTCTAGTGGTGTGATAAATTACACTTGCCAGGTGTTCAGTTCTACTATTCATTTTATACTTTCTGATATTATGGTTGTAACGGTGTTTATGTAGAAGATTATATATAGAACAGTTTGACATATTTGCTCAGAGAAATCACATCTCAGTAGATTTGTCGGTTCTCATTTTAGCTTACGTGTAGATGTTTGCTTTGCCAACAGTGAATTTGCCTGTGTTGTATTCTGTCATCAGATATTCACAGAAGCTGAGGTCATAAGCTACTTGAGCTGCTAGACTACTTTTTTTTACAGCACAGAAAAAAACAGTCTACATGAAGTACAAATGAGTTAAGTTTAGTTTTTAACTAACTGAGGAAAGGCAAAGTGCACCAAGTGTTGCTATCTGTCAAATCTGTGCTGTGTTAGACAGAATAGCCACTAATCAAGTAGGTTTGTGCTTTGTGTATTTTAGGCCCCGGTAAAGATGTGAAGTGAAGTTCTAATGAGGAGCCATATCATCACTTCCAGGCAAAACGAATGGTCTGGGAGTTTGTACTGACACAGACTCATGCTTTCATATTCTGGACAGCAGCATAAACCACAGACTGTGTCTAACGTTTGATCTAAACCCTTTTACTAATAAAACAACAGAGAAAAGACATTAGAATAACCAGAAAAGAGCCGCAGTATTTGTTAAAATCTTGTGAAACTTTTTAATTGGTGACATGATGTTTCAACATTTAGAAAGAAGTGCTTTTTTTTTTTATTTCCAGCTGAGTTTGCTCTATTAATTTTTATGTAAATTAATATAAAACTATGTGACGTAGTGTGAATAATAAAGCTATTCATTGCTCTGCCCAAACAATTAAGGCAAAAGTAATGCAACTGTGAGATGCCTGAGCCATCACTTCATTGGGCTTTTGTCTTGCACTATAGAAAACAAGTACAAAGTTTTTATATTTTGTAGTTTTGTCCTCAGAGAAAAATACTTTTACGATGCCATAAATAGCACCTGTGCTATGTGTTGACTTTTTTAATCCTATTTTCTTGTTCAGCTCACCAGGACGTTTACCTAGAAAAAGTTTCTCTGTCAATCTCAAATGGGGATCTTCTGTGTAAGAACAAATGTAACATAAAGAAGATTCAGGAAGACGGTCCATTACTAGGTAAATTTATTCTTAAATTCTGGGAAAACCTTGAGGCCATCGTACAAAAACAAGCAATCGGCTGTGTCCTTCAGATCTTTGCAGCTGTTCTGCTTAAAGCCATAGAGAAGAAGATCCAACCAGCCACTGTGGATCCACCTATACCTTTCAAACAACTTGTCAACATTTTGCATTGCTTTGCATTAATTTGTTTGACGGATGACAAGAAGTTGAACACTTTGCATTCAGTTCTGGGCTCTTTCGTTGCCTTGGATATTTCTCCAGGACAACTCACCCTTTAAAGTCCTATCTGTTACATCTCGTCGCCGTAACGTCAACGCCATTTTCACAGCTGCATGCAATGCTTTATGATCTGTTTAAAGGTAATATGGAATAGTAGAAATCCATTCAACCTTCAGTTTGAAGGTGGGGTACACTGCGGACAGAAACTGAATTTGATTTAGTTCACATTACAGTATAGGGGATCCAATTCTGTTCCCAGATGTCTTCAATATTATTTTAAAATAATATAAACCAATATGTAGATATACAACAAATCACATCACGGTCCTTATTGCAACAAGACTGTGTGCAATTTTGCGATCACAAATTACGTAACGGATTAATATTTATTGGCCTATAATACTTAAGGTGCTATGCATTAAAATTCTGCCTGATGATACTATATTTAGCCATTTACATTTTATTTTTATTTTTAATGCCTATATGTGACTGTTATCAGTCTATGTCATTCTTTAATGGTATGCATTCCCCGTAATGTTGATGCCATCCATGCTGATCCAGATGATTTTTTTTTTCCATGTCACACAAGGAAACAATGCATTTGATGTGTAGCCCCACCAGTTCATCTGCATGTGGGGCCACAAATGAACTGAATGTTGTGAATTAGAAGCTGACAAAGCCGTCATCCTAAACCCTTAAACTTCTCTGCTCTTTCTCATAGAAATCATTTGAAGAAAGTAATAAACTAATTCTGTCATTATCCCGGCGTTTAACTAACAATACCCGGCTCTTTTGACGTAACTCACACAGTTTAAAACCAAATCTACAAAATACCAAGAACTCGTATATAAACTTGGTTTGTGGTGGAGACTTGTGGCAGCAAAAGCAGCAGAAGAACTATATCCAAGACAGGAGGCCCATCTACACTGCCATGACTTAGCAGTGACCATAGTGGCCTTAAGTCGAGGCGATTTATCTCCTTTATGTACTAGTGTAGCTGCATCCTAGTGCTGTCCTATAGAGTCGTTTAAGGCTGAAGCTGTGGGTGTGGTATAGTCTTTGACAAACTGGGTAGGATTATCATAGTAAAATACTAGCTGTAAACAGAGAGTGGTGAGGTCACAGGAAGGCATCTTAAGATTATGGAAAATAGGCAGGCACACTTTAGCAGTGTCGGATTTGCCTTCTCTCTAAATAAGGTTTTCCAAATTTCCTGCAATCCAGCTAAGTTCTAATTAATCACGGGGAGACCATACCGGCATCAAAGGTTTTTGAAGTGCTTAGTTTCTTGGTTTATATTCAAGAAATGGTTCAAACTCGTCCCGTGTGACAACGAACGGCTCTGGTTCCAGATGTGATGGAAAACGTGTAGAAGCCGTTCCAGCTGACTTGTAAAAAGTCAGCTGAAAACTGAGCATTTATACTGGTAAGACTTTAAAAAGTTAACTCGTAAAGCAACTGAATTAGACGAACTAGACAAAATACCACATGTATCCGGGCTTGCATGTGAGAATAAAAGTGAAAAACTGTAAAAACAAAACCTTTGGCCTCTGATACAAACTCTGCTATGTGGGATTTTGTCTTGTTGAAATCACAACCTTCACGGTGATTTATTTGTGTTTGATGTGACAGACCGTCAAAAACATAGTGCTTATTCATAAAGCGAAAGGGCACAAACCTTCGCTTTAAATTTGTATTCATGTAGATTTTATTTTTAAAACAATGCCTTGCATTTATATTTAGCTCAGCTCTACTAATGCTTTTCAGAGCCTCATATCTCTGCACTTAAACCTGCAACTGGTGTGTCTCTACCAGTTTTGAACATGTAGAGACAGTTTTTTTTTTGGTTTTTTTTAACCACTTATTTGATAAAGTCAATGCAGAGCAGTTTTTAAGTGTTGCCACAGATTCGAAATGGAATTTTGGTCTGTACTTTGACTGGACTATTTTAAAACAAGTGCATGCTTTAATATTATCCTTTCTAGTGTAGCTTTGTCTGTATGTTTATGGTTATTTCCCATAAATAACCACATGGGTTCGCCTTTAGGCATCAAGACGAACTGTTTCCTCAGTCTCAAGTCTTCTGCAGCCTAACAGTCCTTAGTGGCCCTCGCTTCTGACCTTTGATGGCCGGACTATATTTTATTTAGGCATCAAATAAAATGCATTAAAATTCTTGGATGCAGCGACACAAAATGTGATCTCCAGATCCCAAAGTAGGAGACCGACATCTGAGGGTGTCAAATGGAAAGCAGGTAAAACATTAACTTTTGTTCTGCTGACAAGATACTGCCACTGCTTCCTTATTAGTGGAAACAGGGGGAAGCTTGGGACCAGATGTCGCTCGCTAATTGAGGAAAAGAGTTCGGCCGTTACCTCGGTAACCCAGAAATCGGCACCCATGCTCCTCTGACCAATCAGACTGAAGACGTTGCTGTTCAGAGAGAGACACAACATCAGCCTGAGCAGCTGTGATGTTAAGCAGGACTGCTTTTTTCAAAATAGCTCATTTCTTTCTTTAAGAGAATGTATTTTTCTAAAGTAACAGGACATCTATTTGGAGAACTTCACAAGAATTACTTAACTTAGGAATTCAATCTTCCTCTTTTTTTAAAAGTACTTTTATGCTTTTTCTGAGCTTGAGCACCAGCATTTTTTGTCTTTTTCTGGTTCTGTGGGGGAGGGGGGCGTTAATGGCGTGGTTTGACCTGGTTCGGGTCAAAGTGAACTGGACAGCACTTTTAATTTTGGCTCACTTCACATACCTGCTGATCGGGGCCATCATATTCCAGATTCTGGAAAGAGAAGCCGAGAGCAACAACAGAAACCACTTTCAGCTGGAGAAATTACATTTCCTGGCTAATTACACCTGCTTGGATGGTCCTGCCTTGGAGAAGTTTGTCCAGGTTTCCATTTTTATTATTATTATTACTATTATTAATCTAAAATATTTCTTTAGGTTAGGAGAGGTTAAAATTAATGGTTTTAGAGTTATTTTCCACTTTGTGGTTGACAAAGGCTTCAGTCTTATGCAAATAGAACTAATTCACTATGTCAATATTTGGTACATTTGGTTTGTAAAAATCGATTTTATTATTAGGTCAGGCTTACCGCAATAAATGGTTTTAAGGTGACTGGTTTGAAAGATCAATAAGTGTGTTGTAATTTATAACATTCGGCAAAATCATTACCCTGGTGACCTTAAAAAGTTTTCTTAAATTGATTTAATTTAAGGATTTAAATGGGGTTGCCCTCATAAAAATATGTGTTAAAATTAATTTTAAAAATGATTACAGTAAAGTATGTTAATTAATTTACAATCTATTGGCTTATCTTTATTCATCTTGACAATGATGGCAATGTTTTACCTTTTCTTTTTACCTGTTTAGTTTTATTTAGTTTTTATGGTTTTATATAATTTGTTTCTAATATTACTAGTCATTGGTTACCTTTTAAAAATGTATTATGAAATGTATTCCCCATAACTTGAATTAAACAAAATATATATTTTTTTACCTTCAGTTGTGTATGTCTTGCTGATTGAAAAACTAATATTTCAATAAGTCTGATGTAATTTACCATGACAAATATGGGGTTACCTAAGATTCAATCAGATAAACTGAGAAAATATTTTACATGGTTCAGCTAAACCATTACTTTTCTATAAAAGAAATTAATGTAAAACTCATTGTAGATAAAAAAAAAGTTTTAGCTTCACAACTAAAGCTGAATTTGGTTATGCTAGAATATTTCTGTTCAAGCCTATCAGTCATTGCTGATGTATGTCTTACTGTGCATTTTACTCTGTCTGCAGGTGATTTTATATGCCTGGGAAAAGGGAGTGAACCCCTCAGGCAACTCAACCAACCCCAGCAACTGGGATTTCAGCAGCTCCTTCTTTTTTGCAGGCACTGTCGTCACAACCATTGGTAGATCAATGTTTTACCTGTTCAGCTCCAGTTGTTGTAAAATATGATGCTTCATTACGTCTCACTTGTCTGGTTCACAGGTTACGGAAACCTCTCCCCGAGCACCGTGTCCGGTCAGGTGTTCTGTGTGTTTTACGCTCTCTGTGGTATTCCTCTGAACCTGGCTTTCCTGAAGCAAATGGGCAAGTGTCTGACCATTCATCTGGGTCGACTAGAGACAGGAATGGTGGCGGTTGTTCCTCACAAGGTTCTGACATGGTCCTCTTTATTCTGCAATGCAGCGTATAACTGATGGTCGCATATATTGGCTAAATAAAGAGTTTTGCTTTTTTTTTTTTTTCTATCCCAGAAAGCCGTGGAAGCCCTGGCAGTCAGTTTGTTTTTCATCACCGGTAGCCTGCTGTTTCTCGTCATCCCTCCTCTTCTGTTTAGTTATGTGGAAGGCTGGACGTTTGGAGAGGCCTTCTACTTTGCCTTCATTACCCTCAGCACCATTGGTTTTGGAGATTATGTAGTGGGTGAGTAGAGACCACAATCAAGCCACTAATGTGCTAGAAAGGCTGCAGCGGTCATCTCTGCCTACCTAAAGCTCCCAGGTCTCATTCTGTTGTATAAGTCAGTGAGGCGTTGGAAGATTAAAGTGCGGCGTGAGACAAACTCACTTAACGCGTTCTTACATGTTTCTGCTTAAAGGCACCGACCCAGGGAAGGAGTACATCTCCCTGTACCGCTGCCTTGCAGGCATTTGGATCATCTTCGCGCTTGCTTGGCTCGCGCTTATCCTCAACATGGGAGTGAGGATCATGGAGAACCTGGTTATCCTGACTCACCCGGGTTTTAAGAAGCATGAAGAAGAGGATGAGGAAGTTTCCTCCAGTAAATTAGAAGTCACGTCAAAGATCTGACAATGGACTTTGAAATTTTTTCAAGTAATATTATTCTGCAGGTTAATACTTTATTTAATGTATTTTTTTTCTCTCTAAAATCTCTCTTAATACAAGACGAGGCAACAGCAGTTTTAATACATATATTGGTGATATATTATGTTCTACCTCAGTGTGAAAGCCTGCTTGATCGGGGATCATCTGTTTTTTCCATTATGCGATTGGTGTTTATCTTCTCCTTGTTCTCTTCTGATTCCCACCCGTATGATTAGATGTTCAAACAGGAAGCTCAGATCTGGGCTGTTATTTCACGACACCGTGTCACATAGTGTGTGTGCGTGTGTGTGTTTTCTGTGTGTTCATTGATGTCAGTCCACATCTGTGCTTGTGTGCTGACGGGAGACTCCAGTGAATTGAGCACGGACAGCTATCTTAAACCAACACATTAATCAAGATGGTGATGCGAGGTGGAAAAAAAAAAAAAGAGGATGGCCCTCACCTGACACTGCCTTATGTTTTTCAGAAGACAAAATTTGAAAACACTGAATCTGACGTTCATTCAAGACGGCGTGCAGAGGAGCTCATATACCTGGAACTTTTCCCCAATTTGTCACGTTGCAATCACAGACTTTCATGTTTTTGTTCTTATTGTATTTGACCAACATTAAAGTGTTGCACAACGATGGAGCCGGAAGGAAGAGGATGCAGGGTTTATTAGAAATAAAAATCTGAAATATGTCGCATCCATATATCTTCATTCCTGATGAATCAATACTTTTCAAAACAACTTGTCAATGCATTGCAGCAAAATGGTTTAGGCTGTTAGGCTGCATTGCTGTCAGCTTTGCAAAGCTAGAGACTGAAATGAACAGCTAGATATATTCCAAGATTAAATCACATACCGGTGGACTTATTAGGGAAATTCTGAAGACAGTTGATGGTACTATTATTATTATTTATTTTTTTTTTTTATTAAGGGATATCATTTTGAAAGAGATTGTGTTATCACACAAAATCTCAAACTTCCCATTAAATATTTTGGTTCTAAGCTGACAAAATGTGAGAAACTTTAAAGTGCATATCTTAGTTTTTCCAAGACATTGTACTTTCCTCCTCGTGCTGCCATGTCTCCTTTATCTTGCTTTGCTCCTCTGAATTTGCATGTCAGGCCAGTGAAGTGATTCAAACAGTAGTGCTCTGGGAAGGTTAATTTGCCTGTGATGTGAGTCCGCCAGGTAAACCCTCTCTACTCTCTGCACCTGACTGCAGAGGCTGAGGCTCTGAGCTAAAACTGGACGTCAACGTTCGGACTGCCAGGCCAACATGGAAGTGAAGGAGATGCTCAATCTGGCCCGGGTGCCATCCATTCTCATGCTTGGTTTGATTTATGTGGCCTACGTGCTGATTGGTGGCGTGATTTTCTGGAAACTGGAAGGAGATCTTGGAAAGAAGGATCTCTCCCAGTTGCTCCTTAACAAACAGAGGCTGCTAATGACGTACAGCTGCCTGAACCAAGAGGGTCTGGAGGACGTGGCTCAGGTAAGGTACTCAGAAGTTTAAATATTATTAAATGAATTTGTTAAAATAATATGAACTATAACGTAGACATGTAAACTCCTAATTGATACATACATGTCTGTATGCAATTCTTACATTTTGATTACATTTAATGCAGAGGAATCTATACCATGAAACAGAAAACCAACATGGAAAAAATGAGAAATTTGTATGTTTTGCCATCAGATTTAAATTGCAGTTGGGTGACCTTTAAACTCTCCGGTAGCCCTCAACTAGAAACCTTCATTTTATCATTAACCATATGTGGAATTAATAGGTGACATGTTTGCTCAAAAAAGAATTTGACTCAACCATAAACTCCCTACCATCAAACACACTATGATATGCCTCAGATGATCGGGAAGACCACAAAAAGAAACAATTAGTTAGAATGAATCTGGATAAAACCATCCAGCATCACAGTTTATGGTTTATTAATAACCTGTAAGTAAGTGAAGGTCCTTTTGATGCAAAAGCAAATTTGAATTTGTTGGGTATATTTATCCTGGTCTCTTGTCTGTGTGTAAAGAGATCAAAACTGAAGCTCAGTTTTCAGTAATGATCTAGATTTACTTTGAGTACACGTTCAAAAAACTCACGTTCAAACGTTCATTAATGAACGTTAATGAACACGTTCATTTTAATGAACGTGTTCATTTTAATGAACGTGTTCATTAAAATGACATCTCTTCATTTTAATGAAGAGATGTCATTAAAATCTCTTCATTTTAATGACAAGTGCATCCTTGAACAGCACAATAGACTGGAGTTTCAGAGATACAAGTGTGTGATTACTGAAACAGACAATAAAAAGACTCACCTAAGCTGCAAACCAATTACTTAAAGTAATACAGCTCATGACATATGGTTAGCTATCAAAACAATTTCTATCTTATTTAATCCCTCAGTACCACTATCAGGAGTAAGGTGGAGACACATTCAACCACTAAGGCAACTTTTTTACCTCCTGAGCCATGTTTGTTTTAGCAGGATTCTTCTTTTTAACTTAGTCAAGTTGCAAACTCTTAACCAGATGCAGCAAAGAGAACCACTGGTTTTCCTGGAAACCTGCAAAAGTTGATATTTTCATTTGGCATTGGGATAGAAGCTAGAACTAACATGTAGAGGGATGCCTAAACTACACTGAAAACAAGTGGTTACAGATATTTGCCTTGTAACTTATTAAACATCACAATACAGGACAGTACACCACTATTACATGAAGTGAAAAAGACTTTGCAAAGGAGATAAATCCACTCTGCAGAAAAGTGATACTTTAGATACTTAAGTCAGTTTGGAAAAAAAACACAGACTCAGTCAGGTGTTTATGATCCAGCAAAATGCAAAGCAGCAGATGTCCAATCCTTTCAGCTAATAAATCATTAAAATACCCATTAGCTTTACTCAATTGAATCCCAATGGAGAGATTCATTCTGTGAAATACAAAATAAACTTAAAGGAGCATGATAAAAATACTAGAGAAAAAAATGTCTACATCTGATTTCTAAGGTATGAGGATACCACACACAGCATTTCTGTGCGAAATGGAATCATTTGTTTTAATATAATTCATAACAGTTGAATGTTGAATCAGTTAAAGGAAATATCTTCAAAGGAAAAATTTGATTTGGTAACACTTTATTTGTAGGGGTGTGCAGAAGACTGACATGACACTGTAATAAATATGACATAACACCTTTCATTAACATAAAGGAGCCTTTATGAATGTTTATGACATTCATAAAGGCTGTCATGAAGTGTCATTCAGTAAATGATGACACTTTTAATGCAAAGTTGCTCTAAAAATTGCATTAAAAATACATTAAAAGTGCCAACGTTGCATAATTTTGTAAATTATGACAATTTAATGCAATTAAACTTTTAGAGCAACTTTCATGACAACTGTCATAAACATTCATAAAGACTCATTCATGTTCATGACAGATGTTATGTCATGTCTATGTCGTGTCAGTCTTATGAACACCCCTTCAAATAAAGTGTTACCTTTGATTTTTTTAGTGTCAAAAAATAGGTTTTTGTTGAACTAAAATAAATCTCACATAAAATTTGGAATTTTGGTTTGGTTTTTAAAATTTTGGGAAAATTAGGAAGAAATTTGACATGGAAGTTCGGGAGCAGGCAGGGATATTTCAAACATGATTGTTTGATTTGATATCGAATCTAAGCAACAAAGAAAAGTGGGGAAAAAGCATGTAGTAACAAACAGGCAACCCCTTTTTTATGCAAATTGCTTGTGGAAACTTTTAACTCTGCTTTGCCTACATGAGTCAAACCTTGAAGGTGATGATCGACCACAAAAGTTCTCCATGTTCTGTTAGGAGAACCACAGCATTTATTGAAACACCTAGGAAGTACACACAACTTTGGCGTCTGTTCAAATTCATGTTACAACTTTAAACTATTGACCAGGTGACTGTTCTGCCACTCAGTAATAGAAAGACGATGATTTGCATTGTGTCAAAGCAAATCCAGCTAAATTTGTAAAGAGGAAGAACAAAAGTCTAAGATTTAAGTTAATTCCTTGCATATTTACCTGTAAAGCCACTGGTGTTTGAATAAAATGACCTTAACACCTCTTCACGTAAAGTATTGCAAACTTTGAGCCTGTTTGTTTGCAGTATTTTTATATCTCACCTTGATGCTGAACTTTGATCGATCACAAAGGTGAGAAGATATTCTCCTGTGTAATGCAGATTGCAATGATTTATTGACCAGAATGGCTCCAAGGTATCATTCTAAAAGTAGAACAGATTACTGTGTACCGGAGTCGCATGCGGTTAATAAAATCTGACCCCTGTTCAATAGACACAATTTATATTGATAAATGTAAACTGTAGAAAATGTCAGCTTTCACTTGTTTTTCCTCTCTTTTAGGTTGTTCAAGTGGCAACAAAAGCTGGTCTGAGTTTGAAAGGCAACCAAACCACAGATGGCTTCTGGAAATTCACCAGCTCGGCTGTGTTTGCTGCCACTGTGGTCACAACTATAGGTCAGGGTTACATATTTTTACACACTGCCTGTGAAGTATGACTTGCTGAAAACGATAACCTGTCCAGTTTATATCAACCTAATTTTGAAAATGATATCTAATCTCAAAAGAAGGTCATAATGATAGTGTGTCTAAGTGATTATGTTTGGCTCACTCTGTCAAGACTATTAGCTTTCTGAGTACAGCTAGAGTAGTAGTTAAAGGCTAGACCAGCTATGCACTGGTATTATAACATATTTAATAATTATTTTATATATTCTATGTCTACTATTTACTTCCATTTACCCTCATAGTAAAGATCTCACAATTTAGTGTTTTAATCTCTTACTAAAGAAGATTAACCAACAGAGGCAGAAAGGAACTTAAGTCCTATTGACAGCTACATTTACAGGAACAGTTTCCATAGAATTGAATTTAGGAAGTTAGCAGCTTTAAACTGATCATAAGTTCTATGGACATCTCAATAAAACCAGTTTTGCTTTAATTTGCTGCCGTAGAACACAAACAAGATGAGAGTCGACGTGATACCAAAGTGAAAAGACAGCAGTAAAATAATGTTCAAGAATGTAAGACTTTTTCCAAACAATTTAGAGTTTGCCATTCAAGATTCTCAAGCAGAAAAAAATCCCAGTCCTTTGAAAAGTATTAACATGCCTTACCTCAGTGGTCCCCAAACTGGTCCTACAACACCCCAACATGCCCTACATGTTTTCGATGCATCTCAGTTCAAGCACACCTGATTCCAAAGGTTGCATGACCTCCTCTGCAATCACCCATTCATTTAAGTTAGGCGTTTGGAAGAAAGGTGACACTTAAAAAATGCAGGAGGGGGATATTTGAGGACCAGGTTTGGGAGCCACCGCCTTGCCGTGAATGTCAACACTGGTAAATAAACAGCACCATGCAGACCCAGGAACACAGCAGACAGGTCAGGGATTACGTTGTGGAGGAGGGCTACGTTTTAAAACAATATCCCAAACTTTGAACATCTCAAAGAGCGCTGTTCAATCCATTATCCAAAAATGGAAGGAGTGTGTCATAATTGCAAACCTTTCCAAGAAAATGGCAATCCACTTAAAATAAAAGGCTTTGTGTTGGCCTATCCCAAAATGTCTCAGTGAAATATATTGTACTTTGTGGTCATGACATGACAAAATAATAATAATTTTAAAAAAGTTCAAGGGACATTTATAGTTTTGTATGGCATTAAAGGACACAGTCTTCCCAAGAACGAACCTCCCAGCAAATTCACTCCAAGGTCAGACTTTGCAAAACTTCGAGCAATGTCTGAATCCCAGTAGCTCCACCAGCATGTTAAATGAGACCAGATGTCTGGCCATAGTGCACACCTAATGCCATGAGCTAAGGACAATGTGGGGGTGTTGGTGGTATGGGCTTGTTACACATCATCAGTCTATAGGGTAATGTTATTTTTAATTATTCATATTTACATAGATGAAGCTAAAGCAGTTCATCTGCCATCGAACAGTGAGATATTATAATGTTTTTATTTTTAACAGGTTATGGAAACATGAGCCCCAGCACAACAGTTGGTCAGATCTTTTGCGTCTTCTTTGCACTCTTTGGGATTCCTCTCAACGTAGTCGTGCTCAACAGAGTGGGCAAGTACATGCTCGCATTGGAGAGAAATGTCTCAGACTTCCTGGAAGGCAAATCTGGACGAAAGGTAAGTAAGCAAGTGATGAGGACGAAATAAGTATTTTGTTTTGTTTTGTTCTTTGGAGTGTGACCAACATCACTGTTCTCTCTCTCTCTCTCTCTCTCTCTCTCTCTCTCTCTCTCTCTCTCTCTCTCTCTCTCTCTCTCTCTACCTGGTGAAACTGCAGGGGTGCACCCGGTTTTTCGTCCACCTGTTTTGCTACATCTGTGGCACCGTCCTGTTCTTCATCATGCCCATGCTTGTGTTCCAGCAGCAAGAGGGCTGGACCTACTCCCAGGCCATCTACTACTGCTTCATCACCCTCAGCACCATTGGTTTTGGGGATTTTGTAGCAGGTACATCACAGCCCTAAATCCCAAACATCCACCAACTCTCTTAACTTTTATTCTTGATTGTCACAAAGACACGATTCTTCGGTGTGTGCTTTCCAGATAGCAATCCAGACAAAAACTACCCTGACTGGTACAGCGTCCTCATGGCCTCGTGGATCTTTTTCGGCCTGGCCTGGCTCGCTCTGCTCATCAACCACTCCATTGACATCCTGGAGCGGCTTAACGCCTTCCTCAAAAAAGGCTGCTGTGGTGAGAAGACTGGGGAAGAGTCTGAGAGCACAGACAACGAAAACCCTGACACTCAAATGGAGGATGACGACGAGATCAAGAAGCCTCCCATAACTCAGTAATCCACAACAACAAGGTGAAGGTTTTAGTGAGTCAATTACACGACCATTTAGGATATGGAAACTGGTGACAGGCCACAAGTACATGTGTTATCAGTCTGTAAATACTGTAATTCTTCATAATCACCACTTCATTAGCATGTGACTGATCATAGGTTGTAAAGTTGCGCTAAGTGGCCAATGAGCCGAATAAGAAAGCGACATGTCTCATTATGTTCCACAGAGGAGATACAGTTTGTGTTTGTAGTTTGCGAAAACGTGTCACTTTTACAAATTTCCGGAGATGCAGCAAATAGTGATACATGAATCTGTGTAAAATTAATAACCATGTTTCATTTAGAAGTAATCATCCTATTTTGTTATTCCCTTAAAAACTTAAGGGAACCACTTTTACTGGTTTCATCAGCAGGAAATTAGATACATGAATGCAGTGCCGGGCAGGACGAAGAAAACTGCACTTCTTGTATACATTCTGTTGTATAAATACTGCAATTAGTTATTCCCTCCTTTGTGCTCACAGGGATGAGAGAAGAGATCTTCAATATATTCTTTAAAAAAGGAAGAATCTAATTCTATTTTTATAGTTTCCATGAGTCCAAAAATTTGTTTTTGTTTTTTTGGGAAAATTAAGAAGAAATTAAGATATCTTTAGGTTTTTAAGAGAGTGAAAATGTGAAAGTGTATAAATACAAAGAGCTAGAATTTCTTGAAAATTTAGAGATCACGTTCTTTTTCTTTCAACAGCATCCATTTTTGCACTCAAATTCTTACTTTTTTATTGTAGGTAGAATATATATATATATTTTCAATAACGTAGATTTATGATTCATTGTTTTGGCTTTGGGGGGGCAGTTTATTTTGAAGAAATAGAGGTCCTATATTTTTTATGTCATTGGTCTTTTTGGTTTGTTAGGGGTTTTAATGTTACCCTTCTGACTGGGTGTTCCTCATCTTTTTCAAACATGCCATTGTTGAACAAAAACTTAAATAACCCCAATTTGGATCCAACATTACATAAAACCTATAGGCCTATTTCCAAATCCCCTTTTATGTCAAAGCTTTGTGAAAAGGCTTTTGCTGCCCAATTTACAACCTCCTGGGGGAAAAACGTCATTTATGGCTGCTTTCAGTCTGGTGTTCGTAAATTTTATTCCACCGTAAGTGATATTATGATAAGAATAGATTTTGGGGAATACACCACTCTGGACTTGTTAGATCTCTCCTCAGGTTTTGACACTTAGTCATATTCTGGTAAACAGAGTGAGATGTCCGGTTGGGATGTCTGGGAGGAGTTTTAGTGTGTCTGCAAACCAGATTATGTCTGGATCTAAAGAGTTTCAAGGAGTTCCTCTGGGCTCCATGCTGGAACCTGTTGCTTTTTCATGTCATTAAGCACCTTAGTAACAGTTATTATGTTGTTACTGATTATGTTTTTATACTCCTCATTTAATCCCTGAGTTTCAAAAATTGTCATTAACATTAGACAATTGTTAAAAAAACAGAAAAACAATTACTTCCAGCTACAACAAGGCAAATTTGAAATTTTGTTGACCACTCCAAATGGTAATCTGTGTCTTACATTAAACTGTATCTGGGTGGTTTAGGACTTGCAGACACTCAGAGACGTAGGTGTTATTTTTGAGTAGGCTTTTTACCATTGATCATCAATTAAGCAGATGATTAAAAACTGTTTATTTTTATATTTCTATTTGCGGAATGTCTCAAAGCTTAGACTAATGATGTCAACAAGTAACCTTAGGAATGGCCAGACATTCCTTTTTCTCAACTGGACTATCGTAATGTCCTTTTTACTTGATCAGGAAGAAAGGGCTGGCTGCTCTTCAGGTTGTTCAAAACTGCAGAGAGACTATTGTTGGGCTCAAACAGAGGAACTCATATAGCCTATGCTTTATAGTTGCTACACTGGCTGCCAGTCAGAGCTAGGTTTTACTTTAAAATGTTAGTCTTAACCTTCTGAGCTTTACATGGACAAGCTTCTTCACCTATTGTTGATTTGATTTAAAGATGGGCCTCTTCCCATGTTCTGAAGTTACTGAATCAGAACCTTTTTGTGGTCCTCTACACATCTGCATCAGAACTCAAAGAGGCTGATCTTTCCAAGTTGTTGTCGCCCAGGCTGTGGAAATACACGGCCTGTATAGTTTTGGATTCTGTTGATACATTTAAAAACCAGCTAAAAATATTTTTATTAAAAGTTTTAGTGGGTTTTTGTAAAATGCATTTTTGACTGTGTTGTTTTTTTGTTTTTGTTTTGTTTTTTGTCAGCATTGTACGTTGTATATTCTTGGGTTACTCTTTTTGTACATCACTTTGTCTGTATGGGAACTCATGCTGTATAAATAATTTTTATTTACTTTACTCACTTGCTTAAGTACTGGTATTATCCTCAGGTACCAAACATAGAGATCGCTGTAGACTATACAACTTGACACAAAGCCTAATAACATCTTTACAAAAAGACTGAAGTTCAGGAAGTTTGGAAAAGAATATGTAAACAGTCTAGGCCATTTTATATTTTACAGTTTTCATACTTGTCTCAATTCAAAGTTATTTAGATAGCCGTGATACAAAAATTTTAAGTACCCCCAGTTTGTCGTTTCACAAACATAAATAAAAGGTTCCACATAGATGAAGCTGTGACAAAAGTGATTCTTGTTCAAATAACCTTTTGTTTTTAAAATCCTGTAGAGAAATTATATTGTGCTTCTGCTATAGAAGCAGGTCGAAGCAGAGTGGAAACCTCCACTGAATCTTTCTGCAGTTCAAACTCATCAGCTGCCAGCTCCAAGGCACTTGGCAGTCGACCATCTTTGACACATCGGGGTTACAAAACAGGCTCGTTCAAATTAAACGTTCAAATCTAACCTCAAATCTAGAGATTGAAATATGAGACAAATGGTTATGTTGCATAATATGATTAATGACTCTCCGAGAGAAGTTCATGTGTGTGGTTTTGCATTAACTATCTTATATTTGCTTAAAACAACCATTTGAAATATATTGTATTGATGGAGTTAACAAGTTAACAAGTTGGAGTTGACAATATAATGAAGACATCTTAAAATAAAAAAATATAGTTTTATCTGCATCTTTATTATTTTATCAGTTCAAAATTATATTAACGTAACAACTTATTTCTTTCCTTCGTCCGCTGATGGTATCAGGTGCAAAATCAAATATTAGAACTGATATGCATACTTGAGAAAAGACCTCATCAGATAACAGTTTTTATGTATTTCTGTGCAAGGCTTATTGTGCATGATATCTGCATGCTATTTACTTATAGATTTCTTTTCAATATACAGTAGCAAATTGTCACCTTTGTAAGATAATGGCCTAAGTCTTTTTTAGTTTTGCCAAATTTATTTATTTTTCATTATTATTGTTGTTGTTATTATTATTTATTTTATTTTATTTATTTTGCCTACAACAGCTTTTGTAAAGAAAAAATGACATAATAGGTCATTATTTTTTGAGGTGACGATTTGTAAGATCAGATTTGGGCAATACATTTGTGCTGAAGTAACTTTGGTAACCACGAGATGGCAGTGCAGAGCAAGCATAGTAGAAATACATAAAAGCAAATAAGCAAACACAGAATGTACTTTGAATAAATAAATAAACAAAAATTCACGGTATTGATCATTTCTCCACAGTCGATATAATTTTGCAGCAATAAAATGTATATATTTAGCCAAAATATGACTTGATGCAAGTTTTTCCTGACTATTACGTTATTGGCCCAAAGTCTAGAGAGGAAGAGTCGTGCGCTCGCTTGTGCTTTGGCACTCTAGTTAGAAATGCAAAGGCGTCTTGAGGCTCATATATCAGAAAGCCAGGCTACTCTGAGATGGAGTAAATAGCAAAGACAGACGGAAAGCAGCAGTGGCGGAAACCGAGAACGTGTTAGACAGATGCACAGCAATGAAAGACACATTAAGTTGGTTGAAAAAGTGTGGAAATATCTAAGGGGAAAGTGTAAGATTCCAGACTGCAGAAGAAGGCAGTTAAGTTTTTTTTTTATTCCCTGTGGGGGTTGTGAAAATATTGTAGAGGGGGGGAAAAAAGAGTGATTGCAAAAAAGACTGCAGTCCAGCTGAATGCCTTTATGGACATGGTTCGTTGAGAACTATAAAGTGCAGCAGACTTATCTTTGCTGTTCGCATGCACATTAACCACAGTTAGAAAAAAAATCCACCTAATTTCATTGCCACAGGCAAGCTTTGGATATTCTAAGATGAATCAATGTGGTAAAGTATTTTTTTTCTATTAATTAATTTACACAAGATAAGCTCGTTACTTTTGTGGTTTGTTCGGTGTGACGCCTCCTTGGAATTCAAGACGGCAGGTTCTCATTTTACAAGAAAATTTGAGAGATCTCCGAAATCCCCTTCCATGGAGTGGCTGCCATTTATAAAGTCGGGTTCTGGCTTGTTCATGGGAACCTAAGCATCTTTCTGTGCACAATTTATAAAGGCAAGTGACGTGACTGCTTAAATTGTAAACGCAGTACCAGGATCTGGTGACGTGTGAACGCAGTAACCAGGTATTTATGGATTACATAGATGATAAGTTGCAGCAACTTTAGTGCTTCATCTTAAAACGAAACGCATACAAGCAGGGGGAGAGAGGACAGACATTAATGCCTATGTGTGAGCATTCTCCATGACAGCAAACGCCGCATGGTGCATGACCCTTGACTTCCAGAACCCACCCATTAAAAGTGTCTCACAAAACTCTTCACGTCTCTGTCCTTTCTTACATGACCTCCAGGTATAACCAATAATTTCAGTGTAATTTATTGGTATTTTATATGTCAGAACAACTCAAAGTAGTTCATGGCTGTGAGGTAGAGTAGCTGGGGACTTTAGTTTTAAGTTTGTGCATTGTATTATACTAAAAGCATGCCTCCCTTTCGACTAAGCAAAATGGGTTGAGTACATAAAGAATAAAGAAATGCTCCTTAATGGACACACCTATATAAGTTGCTCCTTTTCCAAAAATATTTATCATACATAATCAGAGAGACACAGAAGATGGATTAACCTGCACAGAACATTTTTTTCCTGCTCACAAACTGCTGCCAAGATTCCTTAGTCTCATGTAACATTTCTAAAAAAAAAATAAATAAAAAAATAGGGCAATGGTAAAATACAAGTAGTTGCATGTTATCTTCTGCAAGAAAGTTTATGCCAATCATATTAGCTTACACAGCACATTTTGACTGACAGGGGGGGAAATCAGCACATTCTGATGAATTCAAATGAAATTGAGATCCATAAAACATTCCAGAATTACCATATGTCATATTCAGCCCCAAAAAACTGCCGAGCATGACATTGCAGAACGACAGAAATATGACTTTGCGGTTAGTTGTAGTGAAATTTCAAATATTTTGTCTCAGACCATGTCAACGCTTTGTTAGCAGCGGTTGGTTGCATCACAACATGGCTGTGGTTAGCAATCGTTGACAAGTAAGACTTGCTGTTGCTCCAATCATGGGGCTGAAACAGAACCGTGGACTGTATGCAGCAAAACTGGGACTGTAGTAAAAATAAAATACGGCAGAAGGGAAGTAATGTTTTGTAATAGAAGATTCGAAGAATGCTACTTCATATTTTATACAAATTTAGAGTGAACTTTTTTTTTTATTTAACTCATTTTATTCAACATCAAAGCCACCCTTCAGACTTTTCAGTATAATCACTCATTTGTTATTTTATAAAGGCAAAGTCTGTTCTCCCAGAAACAAGTTGAAAGTCCATAGTGACATCACACAAAGAACCCGGTCAGAGTTGTTTTGAACACATTCATTTTTATTCTTGTTCATTTTCTCTCGTTACTCACATTCTCGTTGAAATTACTGCAAGGCAGATAGATTTAGAATGGGCCTGATTTATCTAGTTAGCACCCACTAACAGTGTATGAGACATGAAATATGATCAGACATGTACTGACATGAAGTGAGCACAAGAATGAGTCAAGAAGAGATTTGGACCATATATGTTTGTGAAAAGAACCTACTACCTGTTTTGTTTGCTTGGTTTCACAAGTAGGTGCCACAAATCCCATATGTGGAACAAACTTCCAGAAAACTGCAAAACAGCCGAAAAACAGAACACAGATCAAAATATTTGATCAGTGGTGATTTCGATGACGGTATGTAATGTTTAATGCTTGTTTCACAATTGGTTATTTTGTTTTGTTTTTACCATGAAAAGTACTTTGAACTGCCTTGTTGCAGAAATGTGCTATGCAAATATACTTCACTTGTGCAATCAGTGTAAAAATAAAAAATGCTTATTGTGATTAAATGCTTAAAGTGGCACTGTGCTCATGCATTAAGGACACAGAGAAGTTGTTGTGGTAAGATGCAGTAAGGGCTTAGATTTGGACAGGAAGCTAAACAGATTTGTGTCAGAGTTCTGAGGACAATCATAGCCACTGTTATAGTTTGCAGTAGGTTCACCATCCAAGTCAACACACATCCTGACTTGTAGGGCGTCAAAGTCGAACTCTGGCTGAAAGCATCTAACTTTAAACCCTGAAGCAGCTTAAAAGTTTCAAAATTTACACAGAAACGTGTGAAAGTTTTCTCATTATACTGTACCTGTTGTGACTTAGATTCACTCCAGGCAGAATAAGCAGTTCCTCTTCACCTTCTTACTAAAACATTTTGAATACCTGTGGAAATTCAGACTTATTCAACAAGTTCTATTTATCTTTAATATTTAATGTTGTTTTGTGTTTCTCTCTGTTGCACTCTAAGGACAATATTCCCATTCTGTCTCCGAAGTGTCCTGCACTCACCTGTTTTGGTGACATATACCTCTCTGCGTCAAACCTCGTCATCCTCCCCCATTTCTCACCAGGCCTGTGTTTGTGTGCATTTTTGAACCTGACAGATCGGGCAAGCTTCTTGTTTACGTTCCCTTGCGAAGCATCAGCTGCAGCTCTCTGCCGAATCCTGTCAATTACTGTAATCAGCCGAGTGACATGCTTGCGTGGAGTTACTGCGGTTTGCAAATACTGTGGAAAAATATATTTAGACATAAAAAGCTTTGCTCTCCTTATGCGGGATCTCTTGAACAGCACAAAGAGATGTTTTTACCTGAATGTGTTTGTCCTCTGGAGATGGGAATAGATGAGGGTTGCCTCTTTGCCTGTGCTTTCACCTTTCTCCTTGCATCAGTTCGGGTTTTTGGAGGCATGTAAATTGAGAAAACACGTAAAAACAGGATGTTTGGCTTCAGGGGACAAAAAGGGGGACAGGGGGAAGAAACCCAGAAGTACAAATGTCATGTTCAAACACTGGAAGCACAACAGAGCAGGCAGATAATAAGACCTGACTGAGTTGACCTGCCCAAACGACAGCAAAAGTTTGCCACCCTCCTCCAAGCACTCATTAACAGCATCAGTCGCAAAACAAATCTGTATCTATGTGTGAGGTCAAAGACTTGCAACTTATGTCAACCTATCCCCAGCTTTAAGCTAGTTTTGAACCGTCTTATTAGATTTATGAAGATAAAAATCTCCCAGGTCCTTACTGAATGTGACTTGATGGGAGTTTCCAAGATATTGATGTGTCAAAATTAAAAGCAGTAACTGGTCAAAGTTCAAAGAAGACTCCCTCCCCTGCTCTGAAAGGAGTAAATGCGGGTGATTTTCATCAGGATTCCTTCTGTTCGTGTCACAGTGGGAGAAGACTAATAACTCTTTTTTATGGATTTACTCACTCCTCTTCAAAATGTTAGATTTTGTCACGTTTTAACTGCCTACTCATTACCCTCAGCACTGAATTGCCATGGTAACACATGGTGTTGGCAGTGTCATGCTGTGAGGATATTGTCCTTCAGTATGGACAGGGTCATTAGCCAGATTTGTTGAGAAGATAGTTCAGACCCCACTCCTGGCAAGCCTTAGAAAACACTGATGTTCACCAACACTATTCTACGGAGCTGGAATTAGTTTGCAAGGAAGACTAGCCAACAAACAGACATCTTCGGAAGCAACACAACTGGGTTTCCATTGCACTTATTGTTCATAATTAATTGGATTCAACATTATAAGAGCAATTATTTTTTATACGTTGTGAGGTTTGTTTTAGTTTTTGTTGAGTCAGACTGACTCCGATTCTTTGACTCTCTACCGTCAATAAAAATAAATATTTAAACTAAAAAAAAACATTTAAAGGACCTTTGTGGGACTTGGAAAGCGGACGTTCTCCCACTCTTCTTGACAGAAACATTAAACCACAGTTTGTTTTTATTTAGTTTTTTTTTTTCCTGGCAGAAGAAAAACATCGTCTTGTCCACACATCCTCATTCCCCGCTGAACAGCTGCATTTTGCCAGTTATCCTCCTTTTGCAGTGACTGACGCACAGGACGTGCCAATAGCAAACGCCAACAGGAAACATCATTCTTGTTTATCAACATCTAACTGGGATCACAGAGTCCAGAGAGGAGGACATGGATAAGCTTCAGATTCTTCCTTCGGACTGACTTCTTTCATTATCTTCTACGTGAAGAACAAAATTACAAAGAGGAAAAATAAAAAATCAAATGATGAATACATAAAAAAAATCAAAACATGCCCACTGTTGTGCATGAGGGAGGATCTATGATGCCCTTGGCCTGTTTCTTGAATAAAGGCACCGGATATCTTTTCAGTTTGTAAGTCGTCACCTCCTTCCAGCTTCTTGATTATTTGGATTTGTGTTGTTTTGTCAACATTTGGAAAAATGTATTGTCAATCAGATAATTACCATAATCAGTCTTTTTATTCATTTTCAAAGCATATCAGTAATTGTAGAGTGCAAAACATTTCTGTAACCAAACCTCCACAAAAACAGAGTCACTCACTTATAGGAATGATGGCAGAACTTCTGAAATCTCTCAAGGAAATCCCAAATCGACTGCAAATGAGGATAAATAAGCTACAGTGTTGTCTGTTTATGAAGAAAAAAAAACACATCTTCTACATGCATAGTATTTGTTTTAAGAGGCTTTATGGGGCCATTAAAAAAAACTGTTGAGCATAAATTAAAAGTAAATGGACTCATGGAGTTTGAATCCTTGAAATTGTTTGGCCGCTACTTAGCTGAACAGTAGTTTTACATTCATAAGTAAAATATGTACTGATGTACATAAATCTGCAACAGCGTCTTCACGGGTTTGACTAATAAATCAATCAAACAGCTGCAGCTGATCCAGAACGCTGCTGCTCGCGTTCTCACTAAAACCAGGAAAATAGAGCACATAACACCAGTTTTAAAGTCTCTCCACTGGCTCCCTGTAGCTCAAAGAATAGACTTTAAAATTCTGTTGTTGGCT
>CAEGAF010105791.1:0-13817 GCA_903067075.1 Micropoecilia bifurca
TGTGCTGTAGGTAAAGCACCTAATGATGCCTGCAGGTTTATCTATTAGCAGGTTTAATTTTGCCTGCACTTGGTTGTATTTATTACTTTAACTGTATTTGACAAGTTTACCAAAATATAAAAAATGTCATTCAAACTGCATTTGCCTTGTTTTACTTTTCACTTATACTTTTCATTACATTACACATGTGCTTTGTTGTGAAATGAGGATCTGTGCACATCACTGTGTGAACAATGAACAATAAATCTGCTCAGACAGGACATTTTGTCCAGTTTTATTGCCTTCAGTAACACAGGTTTATGGAAGATTGGAGCAACAGAAAATACATTAACTCAGATTTTTTTCCCCCTCAGAATTCTAATTCTACGGAAGAGGATTAGGGCACCGAAAAAAAGAAAAAAAGAATTCTGACTTTAAATCTCAGAATTCTAACTTTAATTCTGAGACTTTAAACTCTCAGAATTATGACTTTAATCTCAGAATTCTGACTTTAATCTCAGAATTATGACTTTAATCTCAGAATTCTGACTTTAAACTCTCAGAAGTCTGACTTTAATCTCAGAATTCTGAGATTAAAGTCAGATTTTTTTGGTGGCCCTAATCCTCTTCCATATAATTCTCTGTCAAAATTCAAAATTAGTAACCAAAGATTTCTAGGGGTACATCAATTGTGTTAGTATATGAAAATAATAGCACAACTGTTTCTTCCTCGCTATAGGATTTAATCTGCAATTCATCCACACTGAAAGTCTGAACCAAATTTAGTCGGTAAATTTGAGTTTTGAGACTAGATTAGAGACTATGATGCATAAACAATTTAAACTATTCTTATTCTGAGAAAACAAAAGAATTCTGAGATTCACAACTACAAGGGAAAAAAGTCAGAATTCTGAGATTAAATTCCGAATTCTTAAGAAAAAACATGATTTTGAGAAAAAGAAAAATTTGAACTCTGAGAAAAATGTCAGAATTTGGAAATTAAAGTTTGAATTCAGAGATTAATTTCACCTCACGCTCCAGTTAAATAATTTCATCTGCAATGAATTTGCCTTTTTGGCTGCCATCTCTGAGATTTTCTCCAATAAAGTTGTGAGTTTCTGTTTGTAAACATCTACTTGCTGATGCTGACCTGCCACAAGAGGGCGACAGCTCTTCATAATAATGATTCAAACTAAAACTTTCAGTAAAATATAACAGAAACATCCTTACAAGACTCTTATTTAACAAGTTCTGATCTTCCAATCTGAGATTCAGGATTATGCAAAATAACTGAAATATTTTGTATAACTTTGAGATTATTTGGTTTTCTTGATGTTCCTGATTTAACCTTAGTCAGATAAAATCAATATATTGATAGTTGATTCTGCTGGTTAGACATTTTTACTTGATCTAGAAGTAATGTTTGTACTAAACCAGTTTTCACTGGTTTGCTAACAGAAAGAAACAAATTCTGCTTCAAATGTGAATAATTCTGTCAAAAACAAACCAATACATTTGTTAATGATTTATTATACTAGCACAAGAAAATTCAGAGTGCATCTTTATTTATATTTGAAAATTAAAAGGGCAAGAAGTGGGATTATATAAGCATAATTTAGCATTACTGTTTTGCTTTATTAATCACTTATGTTTGTTTCTATTGTTTTTCTCATGTCTGAAATAAATAATTAAAATTTGTTAAAGTCAAACAAAAACTCGTATTCGACAATATAGTGTTTATTCATCCCTTTTCATCCAACATACAAAATGGCTGCCTCAAAATTTACATGATTAAACAACAAATCTACGACGGCAGATTAGGGCCACCTTAGATTTTTTTTTAAAAAAAGAGGATACATTTCCAACAACAAACTCAGAAACTTTTAGATTATTCTCAGAAATTTTATATATATATATATATATATATATATATATATAAACACACACACACACACACATATACAAGTTTGACAAGTTGAAAATTTGCTAGAAAAACATCTAAGTTTGAGATTTATCTCAGAAATTATATAGACTTGAAAATTTTGTCTCAATATTTGACCATTTTTCACTTTTCAAACTCAGTTTTCCATGTTTTTTCAATAACATTTCTGAGGTTAATCTCTGGTTTCTTCTTACAAATTTTCTACTTTTCAAACTCAGAAATGTCTAAGATTTTTCTATAAAATTTCTGACATTTTTTGGTGGAAATGTACTCAATTTTTTTTATTTACAATGGCCCAATGCACCATTGTAAACACCTTTTGTATTTTAACAGCATGAAAATCAACATTAGTAATGGGTAAACCTGTTAATCTGAAGCAAATATCTTTGTTTTAAGCAAACATTTAAAAAAAAATATCTGCATTTGATTATTAAATTTGGGGAAAAAAAGCATTTATGGAAGAGATAAAGAAGCATAAATTATGTACACAGCAAAAACAAAATCTTGTCAAGTAATTTTGGTCTAGTTTTTTAGTGGAAATTTCTTAGTCTTCTTGAAATAAGAGAAAACCTACACATCAGTAACTTCTCAGCAAGATATAGGAGCTTGTTTTAAGTCAATAATTTACTAGTTCCTCTGGCACATTACTTATCACAAGACATTTTTGCCTGTTATAAGTGAAATAATCTCCCACTAGAACTGGAACTTTTCACCAATATTAGGGAATTATTTTTTTTTTAACTTTATTTTTATCATTTTTAAGATTTTTGATACACATACATATTTGGAACAATCAGATCCCCCAATAACATAAAGCACAGAGCATTCAATTTGACAGATGCAGTCATGTAATAATCAACCAAGAATATCAATTACATCTATTAACAATTATTGTCAGTCCTTATAGAAGTTTCAGTTTTTTCCAGTATTTGTTGTATTTGTGAGTAGCGAGTCTTAATGAATATTAGGGAATTATTAACATAAAACAATCTTCTATTGCTTACAATTCTAAGTGTAGTAAGATATTTACACTAGAAGCTACACTAAGATACTTGGTAAGATTTTGTTTTTGCAGTGTATTTGCTATGTCCAACTCTTGATGAGGGATGATTTTCATAAACTAAAATAAACCTTTATGTGAGAACACAAGTGGTTTGCTTACTGCTCTCATTTTTGCACAACAAAAACCAGCAATTAGTGTTCGAGTCGGCTGTGAAATTGCAGGGGGAGGGAACGGATGCGTTGGCGTCCCGACCGCCTCACACCAAGGAAGTGGTGCTGTCGGGGTTGACCCGCACCGGCCTGCTGCTCTTCCTCAGGTCCTGCAGCTGCTTGGCCGGCTTGCCCACGGCCTCCTCGAAGCGCCGCTCCACCACCGGCAGCACGGTGTCGTGCAGGAAGCTGGCGTTCTGCAGGATGAAGGCCTTCTTGTCGGAGTCCTGCTCGCAGCGCAGGCTGTAGTCGACGTGCTGCACGGCCACCAGGATGATTTCACGCAGGCTCTCCAGCAGCACCATGTGCAGCTCGGGGAAGTAGAGCTTCAGGCCTTCCTCCAGGAAGCTCATCATCTGCTTGGTGAAGGCTACCACCGTGTAGCTCAGGTTCACCCAGCAGTCGTCGCCTGTGTACAGCTGGAAGCTGATACCGCAACCGCGCATCTCTTCCTGCAACAGGAAAGAAGATTGAAATGATTAATCGGATTAATCATGATGAATCGATTACTGAAATAATCCTCAACTAATATGAAACGATTAATAACTAAATTATTTTTTGTTTACAATTATTTAATAAATGACAAATTAATCATTTCATAAGCAATTAAACATTTAGTTAACAATTGTTTACTAAGCATTTAATAATTTAGCAAAGACTTAAATATTTACTAAGCAATCATTTACTATAAGCTTAAAACCTTTTTTCATTTACAATTGTTTGATATTTGATAGATTAATCGGTTAGTACACAATCATTAAGTGAAAAATTAATCATTAGTAAGCCATAAACAATCATTTACTAAATAATAAAACCTAAATTATTTTTTCATTTACAACTGATTAGTAAACTATAGATTAATCGGTTAGTAATTTATTAATCATTTAGTAAACAATTAAACGTTTAGTGAACAATTACTTATTTACTAAGCATTTCATAATTTAGCAAAGACTTAAATATTTACTAAGCAATCATTTACTATAAGCTTAAAACCTTTTTTCATTTACAATTGTTTGGTATTTGATAGATTAATCGGTTAGTACACAATTAATCATTTAGTGAAAAATTAATCATTCAGTAAGCCTTTAATCATTTGCTAGATAATTAATCGTTTATTAAACAATAATTTACTAAATAATAAAACCTAAATTATTTTTTCATTTACTACTGATTAATAAACTATAGATTAATCGTTAGTAATTTATTAAACATTTAGTAAGCAATTAATTTTTTGTTAAATAATCATTTACTAAATAATTAAAACCCAAATTATTTTTTAATTTACAACTGATTAGTAAACTATAGATTAATCGGTTAGTAATTTATCGATCATTTAGTAAACAATTAATCGTTTGCTAGATGATTAAACGTTTATTAAACAATCATTTACTAAATAATTAAAATCTAAATGATTTTTTCATTTACAACTGATTAGTATATTATAGATTAATCGGTTAGTAATTTATTAATCAACTAGTAGACAATTAATCGTTTGCTAGATGATTAATCGTTTATTAAAGAATCATTTACTAAATAATTAAAATCTAAATGATTTTTTCATTTACAACTGTTTAGTAAACTATAGATTAATCGGTTAGTAATTTATTAATCATTTAGTAAACAATTAATCGTTTGCTAAATGATTAATCGTGTATTACATGTTTATTAAGTTAAAACTAATAAATCTGAGTCTTTCATAAATTTTACAGTGTATCCACATTCATGTGAGCTATAATTCAGAGTAAGCATTTTCTCACCCACTGTTTCTTTTTGTGTATCTTTTGGTACATTTTTTGCCTCAAAAGGGAATCTTACAAAATATAGCAAAATACTTTATCTTCCAAAAGCTGAGAACAATGCAGAAAGCAGGACAAAAGATGGGACAATGGCAGTCGGCGCCACCTTGAGTTTGGCCAAAGCCTCAGGGGTCATCAGGTTCATCCTCCTCCACATCTCCTCTGAGTTCCTGTGCTTGGTGGCTTCGATGATGATATCCTTGTAGCTCTGCAGGGCCGCCTTGACGTCCTTAACCAGCAGTGACTGCAGGGTGAAGGTCAGGTCCAGGCCGATCTCGGTCAGCTGCTGGCAGTGCTCTTTGGCCACTTTCACGCACTCGGCTGCTGTGGACAGACTCTCCTTGCTGTCAAACACCTGAAAAAGTGGAAAACATTCATTAACTGAAGAATTTTTCTATAACAAGCACCTTGGTGCACCTAAAAACCTCGGCCTCTGTTCGGTTGAAGTGAACTCTGGTGACGGTTGAATCCAGATGAGAATGCAAAGCAGAGCGGGTCCAGCTCCAAAAGCAGGAAGTGAACTGCAGTGCATGGCATTCTGGGTAAATACAACCCAAACAAACCCGAACCCTTCTTCCATTTAATTTATGAGATTTTGAAACTCAGAAATTTTAACGTTTTTTTAGAAACTTACATTTTCGACTTAATTCCATAAAATTTCTGAGATCAGTCTCAACATTTCAGATTTTTTTCTACCAAATGTTCACTTTTTTTAGAAGATTTTAAAGATGAATCACATTTTTTTTTAGCTTTTCCTAGAAAATTTTCAACTTTTGAAACTCAGAAATTAAAATTTTTTTTTTTTTAGCAAATGAAATTTTCAACTTTTGAAATTTGCTATTTTATTCCAGAAAATTTCTGAGATCAATCTCAACATTTCTGATTTTTTTCTATAAAATTTTCACATTTTTTAGAAGATTTAAAAGATTAATCACATTTTTTTAGCATTTCCTAGAAAATTTTCAACTTTTGAAACTCAGAAATTTTAAAGTTTTTTTTTTAGGAACTTAAATGTTTCGACTTTTGAAATTCGGAAATTTTCCATTTTATTCCAGAAAATTTCCGAGATCAATCTCAACATTTCTGATTTTTTTCTATCAAATCTTCACATTATTTAGACGATATAAAATATGAATCACATTTTTTTTTAGCTTTTCCTAGAACATTTTCAACTTTTGAAACAGAAATTTCCACATTTTTCTAAAAAATTACTGGTTAATCTGAAAATCTTTGATTTCTTTCTTGCAAATGTTCAGCTTTTGAACATGCTTTTTCTAGAAAAAGTTTTTGGGGGCCGAAATTTACTCCTTTTTTTTTCTATCAAATGTTGCAATTTTGGTCCAGAATTGAACCAAATCTGCCAGATCCCGTCTCTTAGCGTCTTCGCTGACCTGTTTGCTGAAGGCGTCTACAAACATGGTCATGGCCGACCTGGACCAGACCACGAAGGCCGAGTAGCAGCCCGTGTTGCCCGCAAAGTTCATCTCAAACTCTTTGGCGGTTTCCAGCAAGCTGGTGAAGAAGATGTTGCAGAGCTTGTGGATGTAGAGAAGTGTGGCTCCTTCGATGCGAAGCTGCCGGATCGCCGTCTGGACGGCGGCGGCGCGGTTCTTCAGGAAGAGTTCGCAGGCTTTGGTGGACTGACCTGAAACCAGCAGAATCCATTATACAGGGACACATTAAAGTATCACTGATTTTCCAGTACGACACAGAAGTCTGGACCTTGGTATTTATTAAAATATGTTTCTGTGGGGGGTTTGATCAACAGTTCTCAATGTTTTGTTACACTTTTCTAGTTTTGATTTGGTTTAGTGGTGCAATGATTACAGCTTTGGAGTGCCTGACGTGCAAATACCTTTTTTTTTGTCTGAAAATTCGCTAAAAAAAATAAAAAATAGCAACAAAGTCAATAAACTGGAAAATACGGAAGAGGATTTGTGCCACTGGAAAAAAAAACAGTTCTGACTTTAATCTCAGAAATTAAAGTCAGATTTCTGAGATTAAAGTCAGATTTCTGAGAAAAAAGGCAGAATTCTGAGATTAAAGTCAGATTTTTTCTTCTTTTTTCCAGTGGCCCTAATCTTCTTCCATAGGAAAAGGCCTGGATGAAGAACATTGATTTGTTTTTTTATTTAAATATCTGAAATACTACCAACCTCCACTGCGTTTTTTAAAGCAGTTATGAGGCTCTGTGGCAAAACTTTAAATCGCTGCTGCACTAGTACCAACAAGTGAGTGAGTTAGTTCAGGGTTTGTTTCATGGTTGCCCAAATTCTGTTAGCTTCTAGCCTTAGTAAGCCCATAGACAATGCTACAAAATATGTAAAAAAAACTTAATTTTTTTCTTCAAATATTTATTTACTATTCAATAATTATTATTTTCATTTAGCATAAATGCTAACCTCATACCTTCTGATTTTACTTGGCAACATGTTCTGTGGTGGAACATTTTCCCAGGTACAGTATTTTCCGCACTATAAGGTGCACTGGATTATAAGGCGCACCTTCAATGAGTGACCTATTTTAAAACTTTTTTCATATATAAGGCGCACCGCATTATAAGGCGCATAGAATAAACGCTTCAGTTTGAGTTGCCGATTTGTTGCATACTCTATTATTACACATCCACATTTGTAAAGAAGTGTTCAAAGTACTTTATATAGTATCTGCCCCAGTCGTTGTTTCACTCACGGTGTTGGTGTTGCGATATTTAATTAACTGCTTTCTGGGTAACACAGACCAACCGACACGCTGCCGCCGCAGCCTGTCTCTCTTTCCCCTCCCCACCCCCGGCTTTAAATGTATTATCAAACTTTATTAACAAACCAGCGTTCTGACAACTATCCCATCATGCACTGTGCACTTCTTCTTCTACGGGTGAAAATGAAGTCAGCGGCTGCTTACCGTAGTTGCTAGACCTGTTGTGGCTCAATATTGGCCCATATATAAGGCGCACCAGATTATAAGGCTCACTGTCGGCTTTTGAGGAAATTGAAGGTTTTTATGTGCACCTTATAGTGCGGAAAATACGGTAATATATTATGACTATTAATCTGATGTCGCTATTTTACCATGTACAATTTTCCACCTCCACCTCCTTTATTGATTAAAAAAAATTATATTTTTCTATTTATCGCATCAAATTTTATTCGGTCTCCACAGTTTAGGTTTTTGAAGGAGCTGCAGTCTTTTTCTGGTCAGAAATTGTTCCATTTGTAGCTTGAGGAGCAAAATTTGATTGGCAATCAATTTGACTGCCAGTCTCTGTTTTCCTGAATTTCCATTCTCTAACTTTTCCCTCCGTATTCAATAAGTTATTTTAACTTATATTTTATAATAATAACTACGAAACTTTTAATTTATGACTGGAAAGTGTATTTTTTTCATATTTGTTTTCTCATCTTCCCTGTGATGGTCAGATCCAAGGCCATCACTCTGAAGTCGGTAACTTTCATGCACAATTTATTTTTCATTCAAACACGACACTTTAGTTTCAGTAAAACATTTATTAGTTGATTTGGATACATTTGTTCTTTATGTTGGCACACATTTAGTTAATACGTGTATTTATATCAACTTTAAAGTTTAATTTGCTACCATAAGATTAACTTTGTTTCCGGTACTTTTCTGCTTTGACAAGACTAAAGATGGAGGTCAGACCTCAGCAGCTTAATGCTGATTGGACTGAACCACTAGTTCCTGCTGGCAGGGAAATTTGTAGTTTATCTATTTAGATAAGTTTTGTGTAAGTAAATATTAGTATTTAAACTTTAATATGTTGATTTTCATTTTGAGTCTTTAGCTTAGCCAAACTTAGCTGAACTGTTGTTTGTTTTGTGTTTGTAATTGTAATCTGTTTATTTACCCCTATTGTGTCTTAATTGGTCTGATCAGCCAGTATTTAAACCCCTGTGTGTCGTTTCTTCGTTAGGTCAGTTATGTTTGTTTGTGCAGCCAGTTTGTTTACATTTTTGCCTGAGTTCAGTTTTGTTTCTTTGACCTCTTTTATGAGCTCAGTTCATCTTTTTGTCATCTTATAACGTGGGTTAAAATAAAAAACCCTATTTTTCTAATTAATATCCAGTGACTCCTCCTGTTTTTAACTCTGTCCATCACCTTCCCCCACTGTGAGAAACACTGACCAAGTCGGATGAGTTGTGACACGGCCCGCCGGGTGGCTTTCGGTCCGCCGCGAAGGGAGCGATCTGGAGACAACTCGAACACCAGGACCTCCGTCAGCCGCCGGACGCGCTCCTCCACCTTCCCCCGCAGCTCCTTCACCTTCGGCGTCGCCGGCTGCTCCTTCAGATACTCGTTCAGCTTGTCCAGCAGGTCCACTGCGCCCTCGAAGTCCCTCTGCGCGATGCACACGTCCAGATCCTCCGGCAGCTCCTGGATCCACTCCAGGCTGAGATCCACGCCGTCCTCCGACTCCGCCGCCTCCTCGTCCTCCGTGTCGAAGGGGTTGGTGGACGTCTCCACCCGCACCGGAGAGGTGGGGACCTCCGCCTCCTTCTTGTGCTTCTCCTTGGACACTTTGCTCTTCTTGGTCTCGTCCAGGATCTCCAGCCACTCCTTCTTCACTTTGCTGTTCTCCGCCTGGAAGATGCGGCTGTCGGGGAACATGAGGATCTTGAACATGTCCTTCATGGGGGGGTTGTCCTTCACGTTCACCACGGCGAAGCTCTCCAGGTCGTACAAGGCGTTGTACTTGTACTTCACCGCGCCTCTGCGGTTGGGCAACCAGGTGGCGATCAGCAGGCAGTCGTTCATCAGGAAAGCGTGAACCTGGTCAAAACAAACCGATTTAAGGTTATTCTGTGCAGCAGATTATTGAACAAAGTAAAACACTTTGAGATTCGGTGAAAAAAATCCACCAGCGACTGAAAAATTCAAGATGGTTGTCGAGGAAAAATGTTTTTTTTTCTACTAAAGCCACCAATATTTATTTTCGTCTACATATGAATCACAGAAATCATATATATTTAGCTGAACTTGTGTTTTCTTTTCCTGGTGGAAATATATTTATATTTTATATCAATTTACTGAAAACAGCAACATATTCAGAGCAGCACTTAAGCCAGAAATGTACAAAAAACATAAACATTTTGCATTCAGGTTAATACCACCTTGGTCTGTGAATATGTTTTTAGCTTTAGCGTTGTAGGCAATAAAATGCTTATTTTCCTATTTTAAAAAGGCATTGAATTATTTATTTGTATGTTTTGATGTATTTCTAACATTGAACAGCAAAATACGGAAGAGGATTAGGGCCACCGGGAAAAAAAAGAATTCTGACATTAAATCTCAGAATTCTGACATTAAAGTCAGAATTCTGAGATTTAAAGTCAGAATTCTGAGATGTAAAGTCAGAATTCTGAGAATTCTGAGAAGTCAGAATTCTTTCCAATTTCAGAATTCTTCCAATTTCAAGGCGGAGATTAAAGTCAGAATTCTGGTAATTCTAAGAAGTCAGAATTCTTCTAATCTCAGAATTCTTACTTTAATCTGAGAGATTAAAGTAAGAATTCTGATTAAAGTCAGAATTCTGAGATTAAAGAATTCTGAGATTTAAAGTCAGAAAAGTCAGAATTTATTTTTTTTCGGTGGCCCTAGTCAGAATTCTGATTAAAATCAGAATTCTGAGATTAAAGTCAGAATTCTGAGATTTAAAGTCAGAAAAGTCAGAATTTATTTTTTTTCGGTGGCCCTAGTCAGAATTCTGATTAAAGTCAGAATTCTGAGATTAAAGTCAAAATTCTGAGATTTAAAGTCAGAAAAGTCTGAATTATTTTTTTTTCCGGTGGCAGTAATCCTCTTCCGTAGCAAAAGACTTGAGTGGTTAAATGAGAAAACTTTATTACGTGCTGTTTTTATCCGATTAATCGTCTAGATAATCGATTACTAGTTGAAGCCCTATATTTTTTGAAGTTTGACCATCATCATTATGGTTTGTTTTCTTCTCATTTGCTTTTGCTAACATTTTACACATTCTAAACGATGATTTCATTTCACCTTCTGGATGGGCGACATGTTGTCCACGTCAAACTCCACCAGGTCTCCATTGTAGACCAGGTGTCTCCCCGGGGTGTCCATGATGTTCTTCGCTCCTTCCACCTTCTCCAGCAGGGACGTGAGCGTCCTCTGCTTCAGCTCCTCTGTCTCCTTGGGAAAAGCTGCCTGCATTTCCTTGGAGGTCTCGTCTTTGTCCGTGGACAGCAGGGACTGAGTGATGCTCTCCATGATGCTCTTCTGCTCGGTCAGGATGTGGCTCAGCTGGTACATCTCGCTCTCCAGGTATGAAATCTCCTTGGCCGTCTCGATGAACTGCCTGTAGTTCTTGTAAACATTCTTTTTCAGGTTCTGGGCCGTTTCGTCGGCCAGATTCTGGATTTTCTGCCGATGCTCCTGCAGGTCTCGGTCTCCGTCGGACTGCTGGGACAACTGCTTCACGTAGCTTTGCGGGTCGAAATTGGGCGATTCGAGAAGCTTCCGGAGTCGGTTCCCGGTTTCAGACATTTTTAGCGCTCAGTTTTAGTCGCGTATTAAATCAGAAGTAGAATTGGGACGGAGAGGAACGAGAACAGCGGAAAAAAACTCCTTCATATCCGCTAATACACAAACAGGAAGTTGTTTGAAGGTGGACACCCGGGTTGTGAACGTCACGGGGATTGGCACGTCAACGGCGCCGCCATATTGGGAAGGTAAGGTCTGGCTCACATAGCTAAATAAAATTCAATAAAATTGAAATAGAACGTTTGTATTTAATCACGTTTATTTATTTATTTATTTATTTATTTATTTATTTATTTATTTATTTATTTATTTATTCATTTATTTATCACAGGATTTAATTAGGGACACCGAGATAAGTTTTCTTATTTTTCTTTATTACCTGTATTACCTTTTTCACAGTTCTAACTTTAATCTCAGATATCTCGCCTTTTTTCGGTTTTTTAAGTGATTTTTTTTTTTCTTTGATAATTCTGACAGACTATTTCCCAAATACCCTATTTATTTTTACTTGAGTATTTTCTTGAACGGTTACTGTTTGCTTTTAGTTGAGTAAAACAATGTTTTTGAAGTAGTCCTACTCTTATGTACGGAAGAGGATTAGGGCCACCGAAAAATAGAATTCTGACTTTAAAGTCAGAATTTTTTTTCGGAGGCCCTAATCCTCTTCCGTACTTATGAGTTGAGTATTTACCCATCCACCCATTCATCCATCCATCCATCCACCCATCCATCCACCCATCCATCCATCCATCCATCCATCCATCCATCCATCCATCCGACCCGACTCCGGATAAGCGGCAGAAAATGGATGGATGGATGGATTTACGCACCTCTGCATATTAAATATTAAACTAAAGTATTTTTGATATGCAAAACTCAAGTATAGTTGACCGTAGAACAACATCCGGGTCAGGTTTTGACAGGAAAGCATAATCAAGTTTATGAGATAACGCTGAAAATCTTGTAAATAAATGCAGAATGTATTTTGTTGATTGAGAGTTTTAGTTTAAGTAATTTTTATTATTTAGATTTTAAACAAAAATGTCAAAAATCTGCCGAATGACTGAAGCTACTCCAAAATGTATGCTTTTATTTTTGAACACTACCGGAAATACATCATTTGCACTGCAGCACTTTGACTTATCGGCTCTAGTTTTTATCTAATCGGCAGTTATCTGTTACTATTGGCTTAAAAAATGTGGCTTAATTCAAAAATATAACCAAAACCCGCGCACTTTTCCTCTGATAAGCTTTTATTATGATCTGGTCGAAGTTGTTGTTCTCTCCAGAAGTTAGGTTGCTTTTATTTCACATGAATATCGGGCGACAAAGCTAGTTAGCCTCCTGCTAGCTGCTGTTGTTGTTGTTGTCATGGATGCCGATTTCCTGCTCGCCATTCAGCTTCAGGAACAGTTCGACACCGAACACCAGGCGTCCCAGATCCCGGCGGACGGCTTCGGACACAGCAGTAAGAAACAGAGAGTCGAGCCGCATGGAGGCGGCAGCGGCGCGGTTAGCCGCTGGAAGCCGCCGGCCGCTCGGCCCGACAGGCCGCTGAGCGTCGTGGACGAGTCCTGGGAGACGCTGGACCCCAACCCGGACCTCAGGTCCATGTTTCTGGAGTTCAACGACATGTTCTTCTGGGGGAAACTCGACGGAGTGGAGGTCAAGTGGAGCCCCAGAATGACTCTGTAAGACACTTTTTATTTATTAGATAAATGCATTAATAAGGCAGGAATATCAGCGTTTCTCAACACAAAATCAGAGATGCTTTTGATTTTCAACGTTTAGGTGGAAGTAGAGGACGATTAATCGATTACATTGAATGATCGATTTAGGGTGTTTGAATATTTTAAAATATTGGGATGTTTTGTAGGGCTGTAGTGATACAATAATCTCACGATACGATACACAATATTCTGTTCACGATACGATTGCGATATTCAGCAAACGATACAATACAATACATTTTGCGATTTTCTTAAAGATTTTAGAGGGAAAGAGTGATTTTGGTGACATAGACATACATTTCAGATTTTATCAGAAAACAACTATTAAACCCCCCCCATCTATACCTTTACGTTAACATGTCAGCAATCCTTTAATTATTTATTAATCCAATATTAAAAATAGATGACGTGTATGACTGCAGCCACAAGACAATTCTAAAAAAGTAAGAAAAAAGAAAAACAATAGAACTCTGTCAAAAATAATCAACATCCGTTGGAATCTGTATAACATCGATATCGCGATATATATCTATATTTTCTTTCCTAGAAAAAAATCGATATTCATCAGCAAGTATCGTAACATCCAACTGTCACCTTGTTCCCTCACTGCTTGCTTCACCAGGTCATCAGGCTTAGAGTGAT
>CAEGAF010105807.1:0-11066 GCA_903067075.1 Micropoecilia bifurca
TTGGTCTTGACTTGGTCTCGGACCCTAAAAGTCTTGGTCTTGTCTCGGTCTCGATACACTCTGGTCTTGGTCTTGTCTTGGCCTCGGATTAGGTGGTCTTGAACACAACACTGGCAATTAGCAAACAGCTTGTGGAACTGAGCATAAGCTTATTATAGGAGTTACTTAAAAAATCAACACTGGTAAAAACATTAAAGAGTTAATAGAGGAGCCATGTTGAGATGACATCCTGAAGGCAGAGTTTCAGAAAAAGCAGAAGTTGGAAGTAAACATTTTTTAAAGTATTTTTTGTTATAAGTAGCGTTTTTATAACAACTAAAAGTAACATACTTACCAGGTTATGCTATAAAATGTCAGTATATAGCTGGAAAATATATAATCCTGCCCCATAGCTATAAACCAAACATGAGCTGGTTTGATGTATTAGGGCTTATTTTTTAAGGCCCTTCTGAAAAATTTTATTGAAACAAAATCCATAATTTAATAACTTATGTTAAGTGACTGTGTAACATTATCAATGTGGCCATAACGTCCCCCTCATGATACCTCTTCAACATAACAGATGAGGCGAAGCATAGAAAAAAGGGAATCATAAACTCATCAGAGTCAGCATTGGAGACTCAAAGTTTGGACACTTCTATCGCTTTTTTATAGGACCTACAGACCCTGCAGGCTGCCACGGCAACAAAAAGACATCAACCGCCTTTTAAAGTTTCAGCCGTAGCATAGGAAAGAGCATCATTCAATGACTATTATGCAGCTGTGAGATAAGGTTAATGCCCCGGAGAACTCACCGTTCACCGTTCGCCTCGCTAAAGGTCAAATGCATTCACCGTCTCCTTTCTGAGTTTTATTCACACCCCAGAAGCTTTGATGGGACTTGGCACCCCTGGCCGCGGTTTGGGTTATGTAAGCTTTCTGAAACAGACTTAACAGCCTCAACTGTAAAGGACGCCTGCAGGGAGGCTGTGTGGGCAGGAAGACTCGAACGCTCCAACCCCTCCGCATTCACTGCTTCTTTTCAGTGTAAGGAATGAGCTTTTGTTGCCTCAGGGCGGGAATGAATCCGCTCTCCAAACCCACTAAACGCTCGCGCCAGTGCGCCACAGACAAGAACGAGAGCAGATGGATGCGCCGAACGTGTGGAAAGTTTACGCGAGGACGGCCCACTCTCCATGTCGGAGCGAGAAACGTTCACCTTCTTGCAGTCGACAGAAATGTTCCATGACTGTTGAGGATTAGCCAGTGAAGGTGATATATAGCCAGGCAGAGATCCAGAGGTAAATACTTCTGAGGTCTGTGTAATGTGAGGAATGCTGAGGATAACAATGCATGAACCAGAAATCTCAAGTGAGGTGGCAGATTAAGTGTCCCTGTTTAGAGTTTAGATGAGAAAGCTCAAAATGTGTTGGAAACAGAGGCTTACACACACACATGCACACATGCACACACACACATTTTGGGGACTCGAGTGCAAACACACTTTTTCTACCGAAGTAGTATGAGATTTCTTACTAAGAATATCATATATATGAGCACCTTTTTCAAATGGGTAACGATGCACTGATTGAATCATGTTCAACCCGAATCAATGAACTCATCAATGCGTGGTGCCGTAACTTTCTCCAGCTGAACAAAAATAAAATAAAAATGATCTGTAGACCTGCAGAAGAATGATCTAGAGTCAGCACAGGCCTGACATCTGAACCTGAATCTTCAGAGTCACATAAAGATAATGATAAAGTCAGCCTTATATCACCTGAAGAACATTTCCAGGATGTCCCAGCAAGATCTAATGAAACTCATCCATGCATTATTTTTAGTCGCACTGATTACTACAACAGTGTAATATAGAACAGATCTATGCAACAGTGTCTTCATAGATCTGCTTAAAAAAATCAGCTGTTCCAGAATGCTGCTGCTGGTGTTCTGACTAAAACCAGGATGATAGAGCACATCACCCAGATCTAAAGTCCTACCACTGAGAGGATAGAATTTAAAATACTGTTAGTTTATAAGTCACTAAATGGCTTAGCACTAAAATACATTAAAGATCTGTTGCTGTTTTATCAACAGCAACAGCAAACTGGAACTAACTTCCAAAAAACTGCAAAAAAGCCGAAACACTGAGTTCCTTCTAAATCTAGACTAAAAACCCTCCTGATTAGAGCTGCTTTTGATTCATAATAACTGGAAGATTGACCAACATACTTGATATGTTTGAAAAATCGTAATGTTTATTTCTTGTTTCAAAATTGATCACTGTATTACTTGCAATTTTAATGTCACCAATTTGACCAGAAATGATTTCTGTTAAAATGAAATGTTTAACAAAGGTAATTTGTAACTACTCTATTTGCAATTAAAAAAAAAAGAGTCAAAAATAACTCATTATGGATCATTATAGCAAATGTAATAATTACATTTTAATTTAGCTACTAGTTAATACAGTTTAATGTAGCTCATTTTTTATTTAAATCTTAAATCTTCTTTTTAAATAAACTCATAATAGCCATACTAAAAGGATAAATATTAATTTGGATCTTTTTGTTGCCTTTTTTCTTAGTTTTTCTGACATTTTCACAGTGACAGTCAGAAATATTCAACAGATAGTATCAAGACTGTGGAAACTGATTTATTAGCTCCTGTTGTGCAGAAGCAGACAGGAAAAAAGTTACAAAGTGTAAGTACGCATGTTGTTGCATAACTGCTAGCTTGCTCTCATTTCTTTGTGTGGCAGATTTATGAGCTGTTTTATAAAACTCTGGCCAATTATTTAGAAGGAGCCACAGAAATGTGGCGGCAGACAGAGAGGCTGGCAGAGGGGAGGGAGAGCTGAGGAGGTTTCTGATCCCAGAATCCTCTGGCTGACCTCGTGGTTTCACTGCTTCTTTCAAGGACTGAAAGGTGCAGCCAAAACAAATCCATAAACACCAGCGGAGGAATTCAGAGATGAGAAAACCCACAAGCCTCTTCAACCGACAACTTATAAGCACCGTTTGAAACGAGGATCACGGGATAAAGTCACAATGTGTTTATTATAGGACATTTACTCATAAAACAGACATTTTAAGTGGTTCTTTAGTACATCAACAACCGACTACTTTGATACTACTTTAGCAAAACTGAAAAAAAAAACAAAAAAAACCTAAAGCAGTCTGTTAATAATAATTCACTCTGATGCTGCAATTAATTGTCTTGGATGTTTGATGTCAATCCAGATTCAGATATATATAAAAAAGTCAAATCTAAGATGGCTAGAAACATTTTTCATTTCAACTTACTTGTTAGTTGTTAGTTGGACTCGTACTGTGAGAAACAAACTTTCAGAAGAGCTGAGAAATGATCTGCAAATGCAGTAATGTTTATTGACACACGGGGGCCATCTTAGATTACAAGATGGACCTTGTCATCTACCTTAGATTAAAATGTAGACTTGAGTTTCCACCAACTTTCTGAGGCAGATCTAAGATTGACAGTCAGCTTTATTGGCCAAGTTTTAGTGTTTTAACATCACAGAAATGGATTTGGGCTCTCTGAGTCGGCAGAGATGTTAGCTTCCCTCCTGCTGACCTGTGCTGGTCCTCAGCCTTGATGATCCTCTCTGCAGGCCTGGTTGTTTGTTGCAGTCTGAACCTGTCATGTTTTGTGGGTGAGCCAAATCGCAGAGTGATGGATGAACACAATCTGACTGAATAAGTGACACAGAGCCAGATTAGCAGAAAAAAACAGGGCTTGTGGTCCAAACTGGCTGGCTAACAGCTGCGCTATCGAGAAAATCTGCTTACAATCTGTTCATTCAGTCTTGTAACAAATAATGAAGGACAATAATCCTTCTCAGCCTATTGCTGTTAGATTTGTGGTGACAAATGAGAGAATTTAGGAGCATGCTGCAAATACTGCTGGTGCTACAATACAGTGCCAGGTGTGAAGCTATAGAGGGTATGGGGGGGCATCTGCCCCCCGGCCCGGGCCCAGATGGGTGCCCATGGGGGCCCGGGTCTGGAGGTGCCAGGGAGGGAGGAATGGTTTCAAGTCGCTTTAATGTCTAATTATAAATGGAGAAAGTGCGCCCTCGCCTGTTCAGAGACTGTGTGTAATGTTAAAATTACTGTCCCTCAATGGAATATATAGTAGTCAGTCCCAGTGGCTGTTTGACTCACGGTTTAGCCAATGTGCTTCCTGGGTAAAAATCCAATGAGACACAAGGCCCCCACCCCCCTCACCCCCCTCACCCCCCCACTTCAACAGTTTCCAGGCAGGCGGCTGACTTGTTCTGCTAGTGTACAGTGCTATAAAAGCAGAGCCCGCACTAGTGTCAAAATCTAGCTAATTTGCTGATCAAACATACAGAAAGCATTGAAAGAGGTTCATAGTGAAGAGATGAAGCCTTTGGTTGGAATAAATTATATAACTGACCAGAACTGTAACATTTTTATCTTTGTCTTGTGCGGCGTCAGCGACAAAATTAAAATTATTGCACATGTAGCCGTAGTTACTTCCTTGTTGCAGGAGGCTACATCCATTCTGAAGCTACTGATTAATGGTAGGATGGCACCTGTTCCCTGCACCTGCTCCTAACTGGTGGCCAGGAACTGGCAAATAAGAAGGATACTCACTGGTATTGGCATTGGTTTGGCTGGTGACTATTGGCTTAGCTACCCTGGTCACTCACTAAATTCCCTTCTTCCTCTGCTGGCCATTAGCAAATATAAGCCAGCACTAGCATTGGAGAGACTGGTGGCCACCCACTTTTTTGCCTTCTTCCACTGCTGGTCATTAGAACAGATAAGCTAGTATTATCATTGTAGAGGCTGGACTCAGGCCTGGATAGACTTGCAAACAGCAAGCCGAAGCTGTTTACGTGACCCATATTTCCTTCTTTAAAGAAAACTTAAGAAAAATTGTTGCCATAAAATATCTTTAATCTGAGGATTGCTACAGAAAATCTGACTTTAAAATGTGGTCCTCATATAAATGTCGCTCAGCAGGATCTATGAATGGGTGCAGCTGATGTCACAGATAACACCTGCAGAGACCCTGGCAAAGCCTTGTATTAACGCCCTTCCATCCGTGACACACACTGAGAATTACAAAATAATCACATAAAGTGTTTCCTCTCCTGCCTGGGCTCTTTAGCAAATAATTAAGTGGATTAGCAGAAACCCTTTGCATAACGCACATCTGTGTACTTTAATCAACCTAATATCTGTTCAAAACACACTGCTGCTCTGAGGTAATCAAAGCCTTTACAAGGATGGACGTGCACCTGCAAGTAGTGATGATCCACATTTCTTTTGGAAGCAACGTCAATATTTGAGTTGTTTTGATAAATCAGTGGAACCTGGCAGTGATTAAAAGCACAATATTTCCAAAATCTGGAGCTGGGCTCCATAAAAATATGCTCTGCAGTGCTTGCTAGCACCGTCTGTGTTGTGAGAAAAAAGTACATGACAAATTTGAAAGCTTGTACATTTACCTCATGTTATTTTTATGTTGACGTCAGGAGTCTTATGATCATTTATAGTAATTAAAAATTAATAATTGGACCTGGGTGTTGAAGAGATGGTTACTGTTCAAAGATTGATTCAAAATGTCAGTGGAGTTGCACTAACGGTTCATTCACACCAGCCCTGTTTAGTCTGTAGTGACAGACTGTTTAGTCTGTAGTTAGACCTGCAAACTCTGATTGGACCAAAAACTTGAACTCTGGTCCACCTACAAACCCAAGCCCTGGTTTGCCTGAAGTGAACTCTGGTGCTGTTTGAATGGATATGTTAAGGCCAAGCAGCCTAGAGTCCGCTTCAAAGGCAGGAAGAAGACAGTAGTGTAGAGAATTCTGGGTAAAAACAGCCAAAACAAACATGCAAGTCCAGCTCTTGAGAAATGGCTTGTGGTCTTTTGCCAAAGACAAAACCACTAAAACCTGACACCACTCCAGTTTTGTTTTATATTTTGTGAAGAAGGAAGTTGTACTCATGTTTTCTTCAGAGGTTTTCATGCCGTTTCCTTCAGTGGTTCTTAGTGCAGCGCCACCACAGGTGAGGAGGTGAACAGGTTTTTCAAACAGTTTGGTTATTCGACACCATGCTGTGTAAAAGTAAAGTTGGAAATATAACAAACGTTACAACACTGGTTCCCAATCCAACTGAGTCTGTCGGCCTATTAGTTGTGAAAACGTTATGTGTCTGAAGTTGGATTATTTTACCTGAGAAAAACCTTCGTGAATGTATAAAAAGCTGCTGTAGACTCCTTGTTGTTCCTAACATTGTTACCATGTAAATATATTAGATTTAAGAAGATTTGAATCTAAGAGGGAAGTCTGGGCCTCCCTTCTGAAGCTGCTGCCCTCGTGACCCGACCCTGGATTAAGCGGAATAAAATGGATGGCTGGATGGATGGATGGAAGATTTGAAGCCAAACCTACAATAGACATTTTCCTGATGCAGTTCAGTTGCAAAGCTTTATGAAAAACCAACACCCTGTAGAACCTAACTTATGTGCAGTTATTTGATGTGGAAATCCACTGTTTGATAATCCGTCTCTCACATTATTGTGGAAAACTTCGACTCATTCTTCTTTGCAACTTTGCTTCAGTTTATGGAGATTTGCATACATTTTCTCCTAATGCCTAACCACAGTGTTTAATCAGTTTGTCTGGACTTTTACTTTTGACTGGGCATCTGCTACATCACCATTTATTTTGTTTTTCAGCTGTTGTAGAGTTTTTGCTTTGTTTAAGCTTCATCTGTTGGACAAACTGCTTCTAAATGACTATAAATACACTCCTGCGTGGAGAAGTGTATGGTTGACTCAGAGATTGAATGGTATGAGTCACAGCAGTTTGGTTCGCTGATTTAATTCAGAGCTGCGTACTTTAAAGCACAGCACTTGGTAATTGCTGAGAAAATAGGTATCTTACACAGCTAGAGGAATCAGACTTGATCTTAAAAAATAATCCATTGTTGTATAAAAAGACTCTTTACCAAACTAGAAAGGCACAAGTTTCATCATTAATAGTGGAGAATAAGTAGAGTTGGTATAGTTCCAATTTGTTCATCTACATAATAAACCCTTTTAGTTACTTGTGGAGTACCACAGGGCCCCATGGTTGGCCCATCGTTGTTGGTAAAATCATCAGACAGCGTGGTTTAATCTGCATGACATTTATTCATCTGGGAATAAAGTGAAGAACATGTCATTTAAATCCCATATAAAAAAAGTTTCTATGATTTCCTTCTTCCAGCTCTGGAATATTGTCAAAATTGGACAATATTAGAAAATCAGACAAAATTTAAAAAATTGACAACATTTTTAATATTTTGTTCAGGAATGAGGTTGAAAAACTTTTCCTCACTATGATACATTCTCCTACAACTCTCCAATTTTAGATTATTTGCTATTTTTAGCTTTTAGCAGAGCATTGACTCTGTATCCACCAGTTAGTGATTAACCAACTACTAAATTTGTTAGTAGTTGGTTGACAATTATTTCAATAGTACATGAATTAATCCAATTAATTTCTGTCAGCCCTATTTAGCAGTGACTTACTGACTGTATTCTGTAGACCAGAAAGCTGTTCAGCTCTTTCTCTTTTAGTTGAAGCCAGTTTGCTGCCCTCTAACGCTTCACATTTTACTTTTCAAGTAGTCCTGAGTCAGCACTTCTGTGTTATATGTTTTGTGTTGGCCATGCTGTAGCCAGGTTGTGCTGAAGTTTATTCCTTTTAAAAGGGAGTTTTTCTTCTCAGCAGCTGTGTTTCCATTACAAATATTGTGCAAAACTTTGTCAATATTCAGCTAATGTGAAAAAACTCCAACAATTTTGCAATTACAGTGTTACCATTAAATAAGAAATGCAAATAAAACCTCATGTGCATACGTTTGTTCACACAATAAGTCATTAAAAAACATGCTTTTCGAAATTGCCACAAAGCAAATTTATGTTTGTTATTTCAAGTTGCACAATTTTGTGCTTAATGAAAACCTAGCCACTGTTTGTATAATAATAATAATGTTCTGTATGATGAACTGCTCCACAGTCAGCAACAGCCCAATCACAAGGCAACAACAACAAAAAAAATCAAATCCTCATTTAGTATTTTGCTTTTTTATGTCCTCATACTAATTCTGGGTTATTGTTTTTTGCCAAACTGGAGTCTGTACATTACAGAGAAACATCTCTAATCAGACTCATGGATCCAGAGGAAACAGTTTACTGTCTAAAGTATTGCTGCTGACCAGCAGTCCTCTAAGATCACCTCGCTTTTCTAACGGCTTTTACGCCTGGTGGGAATCATTTAGCTACATTAGATTATTGTAACCTCTTAAAGGAAGCAGCACTGGTGTAATTAGGTTATATTTGCTGCTATATACTTGCAGTAAGAGTCTCAGTGAACTCCATTACTGATACACAATTAATTTAATCACTTCTTTAGAGTGATTGTACAGCATGAAAAAAATCTCAACAGCCGCTCAGAACCAAGAGGAGAAATATTGAAACATAAGGGGAAAAAAATTCTTGCAATGCCAGCTGAGTGCTAAAATATGCTTTCACAACGTGGTAGAAAAATATTGCTATTAAGATGTGGAGTGATTTAGTGCATGGGAAGCCTGGAGATACCTTTAACAGCAAGGTGAAGTCATGCATACCTGAATACCTGCTATAATCTCTCTTCTTGTGCTCACAAGACACAATCTGATTATTGATGGCTGGAAGGGTGGGCCGGCTGTTTGTTTGTTAAAAGCTGCCGGTGCTTTTTGATATTTACGTCTCCCGCGTGTCTCTTAGTGCCAATCTGAGAACCGAGAAAACGCTGGTAATTGCTACAGAGGAAGGAAAGGCTGTTTTTATGTGGGGTTTTTTTTGCTTGCAATTGGAGTTGAAGCATTTATTCAGAAAACAAAGTTTGGGCAACAGGATAGAACAACATACAGGCTGTGGAAACGTACCATTACGGGACCATTTCTGCTGAGTGCTGCACTCAACAGGCCCCGACAAATTACAGGCTTCAGAGAGGAAACAACGATTGGTTGCGGATCTGCAGGCAACGCATTGATTAGACACAACACCGACAATGAAGCGTGGACAGAAGCCGCGCCGCACTCTGGAGTGAACTAAACTTTCAAAGACCTGAGAGCTGCCATGAAGCGAAGGTGAAGAAACCGGCTCTTAGCAAGCGTTGCTAATAAAATGATTTGTTCCCCGGAGACGATTCAGAAATCACGACTCTTTTTTTGGTGTCTGGACCTGCACAGCTGTAAACCCGCTCGGCTCGGGTACGGCCTGGTGGGGAGAGTCAGCCTCGCCACGTTCGCTCGACGCTCTCCGCTTTCTTCAAAGTCGATCAGCAGAGAACACGGCTGAGCAAAAGGCCCAAAACTAATTTGCTACGGCAGCGTTGACTTAATCCCACCACTTAGTATCAATTTACTTGAACGGGAACTGCATGCACTTTCTCAGGTTGCTAATAAAGCAGAAGTAATGAGCTCCTGGCTGCGGTTTGATTGTGCCAGTCGTGCATTATGAAGGCGCACTGCATCAAGCTTTCATATCGTTGAGCAGCGCAGACTCATCGCAGTGGAGAGCTACCCTCACTTAGGCAATTTCCCTACTTTCATTACACACATGACTTAACAGAATGATGCAGCGTTCTGTGAACAAATACATAACACACATGTAGGGGAAGAAAGTCAGCTGTCTGCAGAGTTTTATGGATTGTTGCAATAAAATCACAGATGCCCAGATTTTAAGGAATGTCAGAATTGCTGCTCACCATGAACTTGCTTCATAAAATCATTCAACCGCCTCAGCTGCAGTGTATTTATTGGTTTATTATTATGATGTTTGCACCAAACAAACTACACAAGAGCTGTTTAGATAATGAAAAACAAATCCAATCCTACTTTCATCGACTGAAGTAGCCACAGTATTCAATCCCCTGAAGAGAATTTTTCATACCGTCACATTAAACCAATCAAGAGCTTCGCCACCTGGATGTGGCAGAAAGAGGAAGCCATTAACAGCTGCCTCAAGGTTTCCAACGAGGCAGGAGGTCAGAAACCCTTGAGCAACTCCTTAAGATCTATAGCAAGACTTGACTGTTGCAGAGACTGCGGATCCACAGTAAAGTTCATACTAAATACTGAAGGGCTCCACGCCTTAAATTTGAGTTGTATTCACTAGGTCATCTGGCTTAATTGAACTTTGGGTCGTTTCCTGACAAAGTCTGGTTAGTTTAGGAAGGTAATGGGCAGCTGAACTCTGACATTGATCAAAAAAGCAAACTCTGGTCTGCATAAAAGTCTCGTTTCAGTTGATGTGAGCTCTGGCGCGATTTGTATGCATACCTGAACTCCAACGGAACCAGAGACCACTCCAGTAGCCGGAACCGGACTGCAGCACCTGGCATTCTGGGTAAAGGCAGCCAAGACAAACATATGAGTCTAGCGCTAGCGGGAGAAATGGCTCATGGTCTTTTACCAAAGGCAAAGCATGAATCCTGCAACTGTTACAATTTGACAGCACAATATTTTTATGTACATTTTGTGAAGAAGGAAGTTGTTCTCAGTGTCTTCTTCAGAGGTTTTCATGTCGACTCCTTCAGTGATTCTTGGTGCAGCGTCACCACATGTGATGAGGGAAAAAAGGTTTTTCAAAGGGTTTGGTTGTTTTGACAGTGCTGTGTCACAGAGAACTGCAGCAGCTGAAAATGTAACAAATGTTGCAACTTGAGTCACATCTGATTAACCGTTTCACATTTGCAACAAATATAAGGCATTATTATACAAACGTATTAGTCAGGAGAAGGAAACAAAATGAGACCGATTTTATTCTAAATGTCCCAACAACCCAGTGTTCTTCATGACTCCGGGTTCAGAAGTCTTTCTCTTACAAAGACAAAATTCAGGTCTGGGTAACATCTCTTAAAGAGCCTCTCTGACTAAACTAAAGGTAAAGTTTCAGACCATAAACCCAAGAGGAATGTTTGTGTCAGAGTTGACACCTATTAAACACAGCAAATAACACAGGAAAGACAAGAGAGTTAGATTCTGAATACTCGCGAG
>CAEGAF010105839.1:0-21459 GCA_903067075.1 Micropoecilia bifurca
TTACCGTATAAAGACGGTAAAATTCTGGCAACCACAGCTGCCAGTTTTTTACCGTAAAATGAGGCCGTTTTTTTTTTTACAGTGTAGGGCATTCCTAAAACTAAATAAAATCTTGGGGAGAGCTGAGCTGCCTTCAGTGTTGTTGGTGATTGTAATGGAAGCAGTGTCCGAGCACTCTCCTCGCGAGTAAAACCAAAGAACTTGTCTCTGTGTTCTTCTTTTCAGTGTGATGTTTAAAAATGTTTGGGGTTTGAACCTAACAGTTTGATACATACAGCATTTTCATAGCAACTGAAAGTAACATAGTTACTGGATTGTGCTATGAAATGGCACTATGTGTCTGAAAGATCCATAATACGGCCTCTTTAAATCCCACTAACATGTAGTGTGTTCAGTGGTTAGCATTGATGTCTCACAGCTAAATTAATCTGGATTCAAATCTCATCTGGCAATTGATGACCTAAAATTCAGCTTCCCAGAAAAGAGAAACGGCACAAGACCAAGATATTTCATAAATAAGTGTCACAGTGTATGTATACGTTTGGCCTAGATAATTATGGAGGACGATTGACTCGACACTCAGGCAGAGAGTCACTGACACCCTCTACAGGAAGGAGAGGATATGGTTATTTCTGAATGACAGGGGTTTTAGAAAAAGGTGTCTAAGCCACAGGAATAATATAGATTGTAATATAAAGTTTAGCTATAGATTCACAAGCTGAGGACTGCGGCGGAAGTCAGAGTTGCAAACAACAACAGACAGACATGCCCAGGAAACGAGCATCGTTCAGATCTGCTCCTGAAACAGAGATAATGTTCTAAAAACGTCTTAGATTTGTTTCTAATTCACTGCTCAGTTGTACAAAGTTTTGTTTTCAGGTGAAATCATTTTTTTTCTTTTCATTTGGTGATCAACGTCCAAAAATTTAGAGGAAGAGTAGAGACATAGTTTCTAGATGAATTATCAAACTTTTTCCCCCCTCATTTCTATGCATCAGGAAGAAACACAAAACTAGATTTCACAAATCCACCACTTAATAGTCAATGCATAATCCAGTAAATAGATAAAAAATGTGTATGAATACATTAAAACTTAACATAAATTCTAAAACCTAACAAAACAATTTACATCCTTTAGTTGTTGTAATGGGCATGGATATTTGACTTCAGTTTGCTGTTTTCCCATGTTGCTGGATGGTGAACATGCAATTAAATGTGGTTCTTGAAGTAAAATGTAACGTTTCCGTGGTCAGTGAGGAGGCCATGTCATCTGCTGAGATAGATCGACTTTGTCTCATCAGGTCCAAATTCAGCTGCTACCTCAAGCTGCCCTCTGCTGACCAGCTTTAAAGAGACGCTAATTTCCTTTCCCAGCAGGAGGACCGCTCTGCCAGAAGTACCAATACCTGCTTTTATCTCTGCAGTATTACTGGTGGGTAAACTCAAAAGGAAGATGAGAGACATCAGAGGCAACAATGAAATTTAAATCAAACTGAGTCAATGAGCCTGGCTCAAAATATTAATACAATAAATTCAAACCAATAACCAAAACAACACAGAAATGCAAGTGTCACTTTTGCTGGTGTTTCTGCTGGTGGGCTCCACTTCAAGTTGGCACAGGTTGTAAAGTCTCCGTAGGGCCTCATTAAATTTTAGAGCCTCTCAAAAGCCAGATGCCATTTTCAGAAGCCTTGACTCGGACAGTTCCAATTTTGCTCAGCAGGGGGCAGCATTGTGCTTTGGAAACGTCTCGGATTACTGATCGGAAATAATGCCATCAACTGGTGAGTCAACTTTTCCCTTTACAGTGGATGTGTGTGCGTGTGTGTGTGGGTGGTGGTGGGGGGTGTATCCCGTCTAAAGAAAGCCCAACCAGCTAGTAAAACAATAATTTGTTTAATTTTTACTCCAATACGACCCGAAATACACAGTTCAAATAGTTTATATTCTTCATTTAATCAATCATTTGAACAGGTTTTCATATATTTGACCAATTTTCAACCAAATATCTGACAGCATTCAACAAATAGGTCTTAATTAGCGTCACAGACATGCCCGATAAGGTATCATAAACTGAAAACAAAGACTTTGCAAGCTGCTACACTGTCACACACACACACACACACACACACACACACACACACACACACACACACACACACACACACACACACACACACACCATTATGCTGAATCATTTTTGGGTTTGCCATCTTCTCTAAGCATTCCTAAAACCCTCATTGTTTCCCCCACCAGCGGGAGGGGCAGCTCAGCTTAACTGGGTCCGAACTCACACAGTGATTTCCGAAAGACAAGTCGGGTCGCAAAGGGAGCAGAAGAAGGTTTATCCATCCTGGTCTGCAAAGATGCCACATAAGAGGAGAAGCCACGGCCATCAGAAAAACACCAAGGAGGTACGTTTGATCTTTGCTTTCATTACAAGAGCCAAACAATGCAACCTGCACAATGACAGACGGGACGTTTTGTTTTATTTTTTTGGGCACGTTTGGACCTGATTCATTACGAGTGACTGAATGTTTCAAAGCTACTAACAACCAGCTTGCTTTCTGTCCACTTAGAGACATGATGACTAAGGCTTCTGGAACGCTAATGATAACCAGTAAGGCGTTTTTTTTTTTGTCTTTTCATTTTTGCGTTTCCAAAAAAAAATAAACAAAACAAGAAAACAAATATGTTCGCTGGGCGGAGTAGGTCGGTAAAATGCTGCCAACGCGTCGCTACGTGCGGCTTTGATAAGGAGCCCGAAATTCCTTCGAAAGTTGTGAAACTCTCTGCATCCATTGAGTCAGAGAAAGGAAGTGTTGCAGAGCAGACAGTGTGCGACAAGGTGCAGTCTGCAGGGAGTGGCGCGTCTTCAGGGGAGGCATGGCATAAAGCAGGATTTGTTTCTGAGAGCGCAGGAAAAGAAGTGCAGACTTTCAGCTTTGCTCCCTCATGGCGTACGCTGCGTACTGGATGAGTCTTGTAAGTACACCAGCGTTGCTGTCTTTCTCTCTCTGCTGATTTTTACTCACTCCCCCTAATGGCAACACCGATTTTAATGGCAGTAAATTTTAATTAATAAATTGCCACTCCTTTTGGTAGCAGAAAGCCCGGCAAGTCTGGTTCTGCTTTGAAACTTGACTCAAACTATATGCAGTGTGTTGTAGCAGCTTTATCATGTCATCAAACGTTATTTATACAGGAAGGTGTGTGACTATTTGAACTGAGATAACTTTGTGAACAGGGGATGTTTTTTTATTACATAAGTACTGAAGTTATGCAGTTAAGCACAATCTGACATATTTTAAATGAATACTTATGTCTTTTTTTAAAATTTGCCATTTTGTTAGCTGTCCACAAAATAAAGTAGCATGAGTAAACCCATTGAAACAATAGGTTGAAATGGCTGCATCCTGTTCACCGGTTCCACCGAATTCAGATTGAACAATAATAATCATTCTGCCTCCAAAACGTTTGTTCTCATAATAACAAGCTGGTGTGTGTGTGTATGTGTGTGTGTTTATAGCAAGGAAGAGCGGCCGCTCCTGATCTTGAAGTCCATCATAATAGCAAATCTTCACTGTATTCCTCTGCAGTGTCTCATTATGGCAAGGTACTGATTTCACCTCCTTCTCTTGTCTCTCACACACACAACTAGTTCATTTGCACCAGGTTGATGAAATATGTTTTATTAATCTCATGAAACATAGCTCAGAGGTTTTGGGGGGATGTTTCAGTTTAATTGAGTGAATAAAATTAAATGTACTGAAGTGAAATTGCCAACTGCACAGCTATTAACTTTGTCTGTTATATGGATTTGGTTTTCTGTGTTATTTTAGTTTAAAAAATAAATAAATAAGGGTTTTAAATAGCTTACCATTGTTCTGTGTTTTATAGAGTAATACAGTCCAAAAGTGGGAGCAGCAGACAAAGACTGAATTATGAGAAACTCACTGAGGATTAGTGCTTGTTGTTTTATATTAACATGAAAGGGTGTGTGTGTGAGTGTGTGTTTGTCTCCCTCTGCTGTGTACAGTCACAGTCAGATAAGCCTGGGTTATCCGTCACCCGATGACAAGATAAAGACTCTACAGATTCGGCCAAAGTCTTAGGATTCGCACAGTTTCGCACAGTTTCTTAGTTCTTATTTCTTAGTTCATTTTTCTTCTGGAGACTTTCAAGGCTTTGGGACGCTTTTTTTGGGAGAAATCACATTTTTATTAAGTTTTTTCTTCTCTGTATCTTATAATAAACTTCTCATGTTTTAGGTCAGTTAGGATGACCAAAATTATTACTTCTTGCTAAGACTAATAAGGTGTATTTTTACTACTTACTTATATCCAGATGTTTACACTAAGATTAATTTGCCATTAAATCATTTGTGGAAAACCAGATGATGATGGGACGCTTAGGAAGCTTTCTGATTAGCTTAAAGTATTTCGATTAAACAGAGGCACACCTGGTTATGTACTTTTGAGCAACTCCTCAAAGACACTGTTTCATTGTGTGACATCATGGGAAAAACAAAAGACATCAGCCAAGAAAACCAAGTCTGATTCATTCTTGGCTACAATTTCTAGAGTTGCCACACTAATCTGTCCAAACAATGATGTTAAAGAATAGAAACTGTGGTATTGTCCAGGCTTCGTATGCTGTAGAGAGGAGACCGTTTTGGGTCTGAACTGTGCAGATCAACCTCAGATCAAAATGAAAAGGCTTTTGAAGAATCTGCCTGAAGTTGTTTATTCACAATCAAACAAGTCCTGTATCAGCCGGGGCTGAAAGGCCACCAAGAGAGGAAGAAGCTTTTACTGCAAGAACAAAACAAATTGGGATAATTACATTTCGGAAACAGACTCACAGTTTAACAGAGATGCGCTCTCGGTCTTAAAAGTCTTTCGCCACAACGAGCACAACGGTGATTCGATAAATGGATTAGGTTGTTGCAGCCCGAGGAGCCGTTTTGATGCAAAGTGATGCTGACAGTTTGTGATATTGGATTTTATTATGGCTGACAGAACAACTCCATTTTAAGGAGATAGTGACATCAGCTGCCACGTCCTTGTTAACGTTTTTACATGAATTCGCTTTAAGGGCGAACGATTAAGACGAGATTCATGAACTTTTACTAAGTGTGTGCAGTGTAGGATGTAGGAGCAAGATCTGAAATCACATTTTTTTTGATGTGAGATTCACTTTCACCGTGCTAACACCCTCTGAGCGTCCTATGATCGCCTTCCACCTTCCTTGGAGAACTGGCTACACCTGCGCCTGATTACTGTAGGATCTGTAGAATCAATGGCTGACGGCACAAATTGGGTTAAATAATCTCGAAACACAACACATCCTCAATCTATTGATTAATGTAAAGAAATTCAACATAAGTCGAGAAATGAAACCATTAAACCTGGCCAATGGTGGCTCAACCGCTTATTAGGTTTAGGGGCCAATTACTTTTTCCACATAGGCCAAGGTTGGTTTGGAAATCATTATTTGCTTTTTTTTTGTATCTCTTCAGCTCATGTCTTTGTCTGATATTAAAGTTTGTTTTGACAATTTGAGACATGTTGGTGTCATAAAAATAGAAAACACAAGAAATGTTCAAGGGTATAGATACTTTTTCACAGCATGCACTAAATGCACTGCGGCTCTAAATATAAAGAGGAACCCACAGATTAGCAGCAGGGTCCAGTTACATATACTGCACTATATATTTAACTAGGATACAGTGATGGCATCTTCTAGTTTCTTATTTATACCTCAGTGACTGTATTTATATTTTTTTTACGGTTGCCTGCTGAAAAATGAAAAAAAAAACAAACAAACACAAAACATTCATTTCAGTGCAGGTGTTAAGATAAAACTATATTCACTGAACTTTCAGATAAAGCTCTGCTGATTTCTATCTAAATAGCTGTTTGGGATGCATCTGCAGCAGAAAACATTCATTTCCCATGATGCACCAGCTTGTCAAGCAGGTTCATTTATCTGCGGTGTTTTACACAGCCGAAGGCGTGCCGGTCTGACCGGGACCGTGCCAGGGTTTGCTATGTGGGAGAGCCTGTGCTGTTACTCTGTTCTCACATGTTTCACGTATGATCGTTTCCATGGGTGCATGTGAAGTACGTTCTCAGGTCAAGGAGCCTGAACACCTTTGGTGACTTTTATAGCGGTAGTGTGTGGAGGAAAAGGGTTTAGAAAAGGCACACTCGTATAACTTGATTCGTCGGTATGATTTTTTCCTACCCAAACAATCCCCTCTTTTTATTTTTGTAATAAATGCAGATATATCTCAAGTGGTTTTCTCTAGATATGCAAACTAGAGAAATTGAATTAGAGAAAAAAAACCCGGGAAGTAAACTGGTAAAAGAAAAACCCATAATAGTTTTTGCAGTGACTTGGGATTGAGGCAAGAGAAAAACATTTCTGTACCATCACAAGCGTAATTGAGTGGTTTCCTAAAGCTTTAACTGGAACTTTAATTGTCAGTGTGTCCATTTGAATCATGTAACTCCGGGTTTCATATCTTCTGCTGTAGTCATCTGTCTTTGAGAAAATATAAGCTCATTATCCTTCACTGTCAGATTGTTTGCCACCAAACAATCCAGGATTTATTTGAAGTGAAATATAGTAGGATTTTGTGTAAATAATAAAAATAAAAAGTACGGTGGAGAGTCTGTTATGCTGTGGACTTGTTCCTGCACCTCTTGTTATTCCACGCTGGACTGCATGGAATAACAAACCTGAGGCCTTTGAATAAAAATCTGATTTCCTTTGCCAGAAAATTGAACATAATGCTGTTAGTGGATTTGATTGGTGAACTAGTGATCCAAAAGATCTGGTCAATTTAACTCAGAAATTAGTCACCAGGCCCAAAGGACCCAGGAGAGAGACTGTGAAAGGAGCAGTAGATCAAACATCCCTCTGTCTGAAAATGAAACCTTATGTAACATAGAATAAGTGCTATTGGCAAAACAAAAGGCTTAACAATATACGACCAACAATTATGAAGCTGATTTTGTTAAAAATTATTTATTTACCTAATGCTCATTCCACATTTCCAGAACAGGAGGCAATACATTTGCTACCCTCATATCGGTACATTTATTCTTTAGCTGTAACAAAGTCTTGCTTTTTAGTTTGTTAATATGCAATATGGTGATGCAATAAAAGGGTGAGTGAGGGATGAAGTCATCCCACATGTTCGTAAAGTTCCTGAAATGCATCCCACTCCCATGCGTGCGTGTGTGTGTGTGTGTGTGTGTGTGTGTGTGTGTGTGTGTGTGTGTGTGTGTGTGTGTGTGTGTGTGTGTGTGTGTGCAGCACTGGACGCTCCCTGTTGTTTTTATGTCACAATGCTGATTCGTTTCCATCAAACCTATTGTGTGTGTTTGAGAGAGACAGATTTGCTGCTTATGAAGCCTTAATGATTCACCTATTGAGACACACAAGCGAGTGCGTTGTTCCAGGCTGGTTGAAACTGGTTGTGAAAGCGTTTGGTTGTCAAGAAAATTAATTCGACGTTAGGCTGAGGTGTGCTTCGAAAAGGCTGAAGAAGCCCAAACGGCTCAGTTGTCGGACTGAATGTGTCTCAGTGATTCAATCAAAGAATTTTTTTTTTTTACCAGCTCACCCCACCCATTAACTATTTAAAGAGAGACGTAAAGTTGTGGAGAAACGAAAGCATCAGAGATATGACAGAGATTGCAGTTTCTACTCTTGCTTAATTTATAAATTGTAAATGTAACATTAGCGCAACTAAATAAAACCCATATTTGTTGTGATATTTCTTTTATTTGTTTTGTATATAGCAAGAGGAGTAGGGTAAGATTCAGGACGCTCACTCTCTCTTTCTTGCCTTCAACCTTTGCACATCTATTTATCTGTGTGTTCGCAGAAAAACACTCCCTACATTCCTGGCTGTTGAAAGCACGCCACTCTGCTTTGCTGCCCATCGCAGCACAAACACCTTTCTTCTTTTGCTCATTCAAACATCGATTATATCCAGGGTGTAACCTTCATCGCTTCCTGCTTTTATCTTTAAGAGGTAAATTCAGGGCGGTAAAAAATAAGGTCAAAGTTCTCCACTCAGCTTTTTTCTTCTCTTTGTTTAATTTCCATGGCGACTCAACAAGGGTGTCGGGAACGTAGAACTTTTATTACTGTATCCCTGTAGGAAGTGTGAACATGTGTTAATGCCATTGGTGTAATAATTGTATGGCATAGAGATATGAATGTGTTTTTTGTATGCGCTTTTGACCTTATGTGTGCGTCCAAACATGATCTGATGCGGCCCCTGGTCAACTCACGTCCCCTTATAGCCCAGAGACAGTTACACCGCTGCCTTCTCTGACTTTATCCAACATCTGATCCCTCTCTGCTCCTTAACCACACCTCCCAGTCGCCCTCCCCTCCCATCTCTTTTTTCATTCGCCGCTTCCTGCCTGCCTGCCTGCTGGGAACATGCTGCAAGCCGACAGATAGGACTCGCAGGCTGACAGACAAACACACAAACACACACAACACACAGATTGGTCAAACATGGGCCAGATACTGAGCTGGATCCGAGGCCCGCGGGACGCCCAGGCCCTACAGGATGTGTCTGTGGAGGAGGTCTGTGCCAAATGTGTTTTATTTTGTATGCGTGTGTGTTTGTGTACTTACCCTGTTGTAACTAATCTAAATGTGTCCACGTGCGGTTTGTTTTGGGACAGAATTTCAAACAGCACATTTCTAATGTAACGAGCTCACAGTGCTGTTAGCGCTTTTCTTCTGGTTTCTGGTGCTTGTTGGACAAAAGGACTTATAGGGGAAACTCAGAGTCCACCCGAGTCAGACTTCACTCTCTCTCTCTCTTCAGGAATGTGCGAGGCTCCCGGTTCGCCTGAGTTCAGTGTATGTGTGTATGTGTATGCGTGTGTGTGCTGCTCAGAGTGAGATATTCAACCAAGACGGAGACAAGGCCTGAAGTGTCCAACTCAAGCTGAAACAAACATTAAAAACTATTGTGAAAATGTAGTAACCATTCTAATGCTGTTAGAAAAAAACATGAGTTTGTTTTTGGCTAACGTTTCAAAAGGGGCTTGATTTCTGTTTCCTACCCTGAAACGTATTCCCATGTGCTTATCTAATGCAGTAGATGAAGCAATCTAACTTGGGTGTGTATCCGCAATAAGCCTAAATGTGTTGGACTTGTAAAACTGCATGTAGGTTGAACCCTGCAACCTCAGCCTCGTTATCTTTGAGCTCTCAACCTGACAGCCAGGGTGACTCTGTGGTGATTTATTCCAGACTGCGTCGATGTCACCATCCTGTTATCAGGGTCGCTCTCATTTGCTGTTAGGGGATTTTGTTTGCTAATGGATTAGCGGAAGAGGTCTGAGCGCAGAGAGCGTATCAGTGTTGCAGATGGAAGATATGTGCAGATCTGAACCACAGAAGTTGATCCAGACAGAAGACTGCAACACTGGTCCTGGAGAGCTATTCTCACCCGCAGGTGTCATATGTACTCCTGATGCTCTGCAGCAACGTACAAGCTTACAATTAATCACTATTAACAAGAACTAGATAATCTGTGTGAAGTTCAGTTCACACGGGTTGGGGCTAAATTGATTTGTATTGAACGGCACCTAATTAACTAAACTGAAGTCTCAATCCCACTATGAGCTTTTTTCTGTCGTTTATCTCTGAATGATGCACGTCAGTCTAATTAGAAGAATATAAACCCACACTAAGGATAATAGATCCATATTATTTACCAAACTGCACATTTGAGATCTATGCTGTTAATTAATCCAGAAATTGTTAAGGAAAGCAAAGACTAGCAGGCGCTCTGCACTGCCATGTATGTTTCATTTTGCCCTTGTTGTCTTGGAGCGCATGAACTGAAGTATAATTTTGCCAAATTTACAGTAACGCTGTTTTGTAATTTGTAAATATAAGTCAAAATAAAGAGCGAGGCATGCATGAGCAAAGACATGAAGACAGATTTGTGCTTAACTTGCCGTAAAGTTGTGACCGTGGCTCAGGAAGTTGGAGTTCGTCTTGTTAACCAGTGGGCCACTGGTTTGTTTCTGTGGTGGTCAGAGGCCCAGTTGGTTGGTGCTGGTGCATAGCGAGCTTCTTCCATTGTCGCTTACCATCTCCAATGGGTGAATCACTGAATGTGGTATGACGCTGTTTTTGGGGTTCTCCGAACTCGATCAAGTTCTAAACCAGTACAGGCCATTTACCAACTAAATCAGTGGTCCCCAAAGTCAGTCCTGGAGGGCCGGCATCCTGCATGTTTTAGTTCTCTACCTTCAAATGATGGCTCATTAGAAGGCCTAAGAGGAACATTGACATGCTGAAAAGGTTGTTACTACCACCAGGGAGATAACTAAAATGTGCAGGATGCCGGTGTTCTCGAGGACCGACTTTGGGCATCCTGTGGCCTAAAACCTAAGTTGTAAGAATAAGCAGTGCGCATCTGCAGTTATGCACATTCAATAATGTTCTGTTAATGTTAGTCGGTTTATTCTGAACATTGATGCTTTTCGTTGGAATTCACGACCCAGAAACCGGGTCTGGCCAGTGTTAGCTCTTTTTTATCTAATGTGGGGAGCGGGGAGTTTCCAGCTTGTTCTAATCACCCACGTCTGTTCTGGTTGTAGTGCAGCTGCAGCTTCTCCTGCAGCATACAGAGGACAGCACAGAGCCGACAGCGAAGTCAGTGTACTTCAGTACAGACATTGCACAGTACCAAAGAGCTGAAAGAGAAAGTCAGACAAAGGTCGGTGGGCACAGCAGAACCTTTTTACAATTAAACATCTGCAGATTTCTCCGTTAGTTTACCAAATTCTGACCTAACTCTGTCAGGGCGCCACAGAGTCGTTATCTTAGCATTTTGATTAGGTCGGTTGCGTGATACTGTTGTTGAGAATTCTTCAGATTTTCTCATGAGACCTCATACAAACAGAACTGTTTAATATCACGCAGACAACAGCTGTAAGATTTATTCTAGGAAATTACGTTGTCGTTGTTTATATAGTGTTTAACTCAGATAGTTCAGAAAGAATTTGGCTCAGTTAGCTGAGTGCTATGCTAATGCCAGTTTGATTGCAGTTTGATTCATTCTGCTGAAGCTGAAGATATTAAACACAGTAAAAATGCCAGTGTTGAATTAACACCCAAAAGTGTCTATATTTGTCCAAGTCAGCTGGTGTTAAAGTAACACTTTTGAAAGTGTTAAAAGATTGACACCCATTTTTTTTTGTGTTAAATTAACATTGTTCTATAATACAGAAATGGGTTTAAGAAAAGTTACCATTTCTGCATATTGTTTTGAATATTTTCCGCTGGATTTGATTGATATTGGCACCTTGTGGGTCAATTTACTTTTTTAACACCACATTATGTTTTGTGATCAACACTGCACTGGTGTTACTTTAAATATATTTTAACACTAACACCGTTGTAAATGTTAATGTGACACTCTGTAGTGTTGAATTTAACACCAGTTGACTTGGACACATATAGACACTTTTGGGTGTTAATTCAACACTGGCATTTTTACTGTGCAGGTTCCTGTGTCAAACAGATTGTTACCTTAACTTATTTCCAAAAAGGTTGCTGTTTTATCAGTGAATAAAGCTAGAAGAAAATAATTAAAACAGAGCAACTTTAAAGTTTGTTAATCCTTCCTGTTACTTGTCTGACTCTCTCTTTTTGCACAGATATCTTGCAAAAAAGACCTCTATTCTTCCTTTACTGTTCTGAAAGCAGCTGTCATTGAGTCCCCTCCCCTCTGTAACAGACTCTACACGGAAGAGAGTTTGCAGGCATGTTCACATTTCCACTGACAGGAAGTTCAGTGCAGCCCTGCTGGGTTGGCAGCAGGAACTGGTGTCATGTGCATTTAACTGACATCATATCACACCGTGTCCTTATGCTTATAGTCAAAAGTCACAAACATGACCTGTGAAGCAATCTATGGCCGCAGGTACTAAGCAACTTCAAAAATACAAGTAAAGTAAAAGGAGAAATGGACCGAAAGGAGATGAGAATCGTCATCGCGGGCGGGATGAATCAGCCTGGAACACAACACTGAACTCGGAGGATGTTTGCGGTTCCAGGAGAGTGAAACACAAAGTTATGATAAACCCAAACATATCTGGTCCTGCCAAAGTCAGCTAAATGTAATCCTTTAATTTCCTTTAAGTTCTTAAGAATGGCTGCTGTTTTTCACGTCCCCATCCTGTGACGTTTCACTGCTCCTCTCCTGACTTGTGCTGTCAGATGTATCCTGTCGCTGTTCGCCTGGCTTGTTCTGGACTGTCGACTCAGTTGTTACATAAAACCTGCTGAGACATACCTGAGAAAACGCCAGAGGTGTCGTCCTCTGGCACCAAACTCTGTTTGTTTATGTACCATGACGATGTTCACCATGTGATGTTTGTCCTGAAGGGCAGCGTTGAGAAATAAAGACCCTGCAGCCTCATATGATAGTAAATCCTGATGTTGCACCTTGCAATGTAAGTTAATTGGGATATAATCTGAACACAAAGTAATACGTAATGTGAGATAGAAAGAAAAACAAAATGTATTTTAAATGCTTTATAAGTAAAAATCTGAAATGTGTGGAGTGCCTTCAGGCTTTAGGAGTAGACAAACTGTATATTTTTTTTAGGTATGTCTGAAATCAAAAGATGGACATTTTCATTCATTTGACTTTGCAACATAACTCAAATTAAATCAGATAGAATCAATTTAGTCAAATTAGAATTGAAGCCCACTGTTCAAAACCATTCTGTTTGTATGCTTTAAATACATTGAATATCATTCCACTGAAGTAAACACACAAAATACGTTGAAGTTCACGGTTATAAAGTGTTAAGAGTAAAAGGCCGAAGCTGATTAACAATGTTGCAAACGAGTCTAAGTTTTGTTGTTAATGTGTTTCTGGCGTGGAGTAAAGTATGACTTAACAGACCATGTTGAAATATGTGAGCAGCTAAATTTAGCAGCAGTTCATGGACGGGCAGCAGGGCAAAGGATATCTGTGGATGACAGAGAGAGTGTGGGTGACGATGTAAATGATGGATGAGTGGAGAAGAGTTACACAATGTCACTATTTCTATTTGTGCTGATGCATTAAATCAGTTCAGTGCCATGCTCTTTCCACCAGACTGACTTTTGATGCATGGGGATATTGACACAGGAAGGTCAGAGTCCAATAAAAGCGTGTTGCTTGGATTTAAACAGAAAAAGATTTGAGCCAAATGGTAAATTTCAGAAAAATTAATGCCCGCCTTGGTTTTGCCTAATCATCAGAAATGCACTAATATGTCATTCGGATATTTGAATTGGATGGTTTTTGATCAACTCTGATCAGGTGATCAAGTCAACAAATAAATATAAAATTTGTTCATCAAATGCATAAAAAAATAACTACTTTTTAAAAAAATGTATAAAGCCACTAGTGAACAGCATGATGATATGTTTTCTCAGTTGAACAAAAATCTGACAAAACATTTCATTTAATAAATATTCAGAATTACTACAGTATTCCTTGAACACATAATCACACACGGTCAAAATCTTTAAATGTTTTATAATGAATTAGACTCTCGCTTTTCACAGTTTTTTTTGCAGGGTGGACTTGCTCCATGTATTTGCCTTTTCCTGTTTTTTCAAGCTTAATCTCTAATCTAACTTTATCGAACCCTCAAGATAGTAAATGCTTCTCTTTAAGAATAGTGCTAACATGCTGACTGACGTGTCGATGTCTTTAGGAGAGGAAACTTCCAGTTTCCAAGTCGCAGTTCTGATTGGTTGACCTCTCCGTACCGCGGTAGGTCACTGCTTGTCAACAAACAAGAGTTTCCAGGGTTTACTCCGTTAGGCATGTGAATGCTGTGTGGGTACGTCGCCTCTGTGTCTCACAGACAGGAAAGTTTGTAGATTTTAAGCCCCAGAGAAAAGCTCATAGGCTCTGTTGTGTTTGTAGAGTCAGCAGGGGCAGAGCTGTTGGAAAAGATTTACTCTGAAAGGGTCCTCAACAGCAAGAGAGCTTCAGATGTCTTTGTGCGCGACAAGTATTTTTAGACGAGTGAGGACAGAGTCGATCAGGCACGAGGCAAAATAATACAAGGTTATGATTAATATATCATAGTCCTGATCGTGGTTTGCTTGTGTTCAAGGTGGTAATCCGAAATGTTAATCATCAGGCTGTTCTTTGTGATGTTTGAGCAAGTGAGCTCACATTCTTGTCAGATAAGTTTCTGAGAAAAGGAAATCTGCTTCTGTGAAGACGCGAGAGAAGAAAACATTTTAACATGACAGGACTTAATAACAAGTCTGCGCAGACCAACACGTGTACCAGCCTCATGTTCACCCACAGCAACACAGACACACATTGAATGCAGATGCTGGACGTTTGGCTGATCGTTCAGCACCGAACGTCTCAAGTACGTAATGCAGTCTGTGACAGTCTGTGAGACGCTTCATCATTGGATGTTGGACATAATTAAAGACTGGAGCGACACTTTTTTTTTTGCAATCACAAAGGATTGTTTGAGAAAATATTAAGTTATTAATATTGAGTAAAATATTAAGTGCCATGCTTTTATATTCTGTGTAAATCAATAATTTATTTGGCCAGTTTAATGGACTCTACATCAACCTAGCGCTCACATCTGATGTGTAGTCTGTAGATGCTAAAGCTACCATCAGAGAAACATAAATTAATCAGAATCAGTATCTTTTCCTGAGATGGTGCAACTCTAATGTGGATATCAAAAGTAATTTCAACAAGCAAGATATGAAGTCGCAATATGAGATGATAAAATACAAATCTTTTGCAAGTCCAACAGCACACACATTGAAACTGTGATAATTGTGATTGAAGAAACTGAGTCGCTCTGATCAGCTGACCCAAACACAAATCAGAAACAAAATAAACGGAAACAGACGATAACATTAAATTAATTCAAGTATTTTGCAAAAATTCTGAGCATTTATATTTATAGATCATGAAAATGATGAACTACCTTAAACTAACACACACCACAAAATGATTCATTTATAGCTACAAAAGTAGCAGTGGGAAGTAAGGAGCTGGCATCATGCATGTTCAAGCCTTTATTTTCCTGCAAGTGCTTTGAGAGTTTTCAGGCAGAAGAGGGCGCTGTTCAGAAAGCCCAGCCCTTCTTTACAAATTGAAACTCTTCCCATGTTGATAAGGGCACTAAGCTATCAGCTTGTAAATTCTGTTGCGGCTCAGACCGTGAGAGTCCGCAAAGAGAAGAGGGATCACTCTGCCTCGTTTTTCTAAAACTTTATATAAGTTTTGGCTTCTGTCCACGATTTTCTTTTTCCTCCACCCTGGATCTACTTCTGCAGAACGACTGTCCACCTTTACTTTTTCCAAGTCTTCATTCTGTTATGTTCTCTGCTCCCTGCCTGGATTAGACGCTCTTTGATAAAAAAAAAACCCTCCTCCTGTTCTCTCACTTATATTTTTCTCTCTCCTCTCTGCTCAGACTCATACTAACACACTCAGTCTTTGTTGTTGAAGTCTGTTAGATTCCTAAGCAGTGAGTGTATCAGACACACCCAGCCTGCCAAACAGGACAGCTTCAGCACAGCCACGTTGGCCTCATCACTGCTTCAACCTTCACGTGTTCTTCCGCTTTAACGCTTCAAGTAGAAGCCAAAACGCTCTGTTTTATATCTGGTTTTATATATAAAACCAGACTTTAACGTTTCTCCCTGCCCCAGACATTTTTTCTGGGTTAAGCTGGTTTACTTAGTTTGTCATGCAGGGAGCAGCCAGTGGGTGGGTCACTGCGTGTCCAACCATCCAATCCGCCTGATCCGGCTCTGCTGGCTGCGGGAGGAAAGAGGCGGAGACTTGTACTGGTTTTTTTTTTTTAGCAGGGGCGGAGCAGCAAGTTCTGTATCACTGGGCGTGTGTTGCCTGCGTGTGTCTGTGCGTGTTTATATGTTTGCATGTGAGTGTGTATGGGCCGTCTGCTTGACATGAACTGTAAGCTAAAGGGCTTCCAGAGCAACTGAACCAGTGAAAGTGGAACAATCTTGACACAATCTCCAGCAAACTAAAGGATACACACGCAAAGTCAGATCTATGGTATGTATCTCTAACTTTCTGCGTGGCTGTTGATGTCTGTCTGTAGATGCTTCCTGTTAGACTGATACCTGTCAGATTGTCCTGACAGCTATTGTCGAGACTCAAACCACACATGATGTGGCGATCAGCTTGGTTCAGCCGGTTTCTGTGCGTCCAGTTAGAAAAAAACGGACTTTGGGAAGAGTCAAGGTGAGGTTACCTTGCTGCTGGTGCTGTTATGTCTCAGGTAACACTAAAAATTTGATAAAAATAAAGGGAACGGAAAAGTATTCTGTTCTTATCAAATACTTATGAGTGCATCTATATCTTCGTCAATATAAGTTTGTCAAATCTGACTAAAGGGATTTGTATACGCTCCTAGGTTGTTGTTCTAGTCTCATATAGATGTTTCTTTTGACACTTCAATAAAAATTGTCCTGAGTGGAAAACAGCAAGTGGTTCAGTCGAAAACGTTGGGTAGTTCTGATTGAAATTTACGTGTAACAAAGACATTTTACATATTTCTTCCACCTTCTTCATTGTGAACTAAGGGCAACATGGTGAGTTGTCCTCTTCACACTTGGGTCTCTCTTTCTGTCTCTCTCTCTCTTTTTTACTAACTTTTAACCTGCCTACATACATCTGAAAAACCTCAGTAGCTCTCTTGCTGTATTTCATCTTTTGCTTAAATCCAGATTAAGATGGAAAACTGGACATAAAACAGAAAATATAATGTAAAGGCTTTCCTGAGTTTCTCCAGGCTTATATTCCCTTTGACAATGGCAAGTGTGAACAGTATCGCATCAGCTTAGAGAGTCTTGTACAGCAGGTTTTTTAATTTGCGGCATCACTCCTGAGTTTACTCAGCTGTCTGCTCGCTCTTGTCAGCTTCTCTAAAGTGAGAATATTCCCATTCGTTCACCTTAGTTCAAACTGAGGTTCACAGTGGGTCTCGTTCCTTTTTGGAGATTACATCATTCCCTCTGTTTAGTGGATCAACATCATCGCAAACTGCCACTGCTATTTAAAAGCAGAGTTAGCAGCTAGCCGAGGAGTCGTTTTCAGCCCTGTTTGTAGTGACGGGTGGGGCAAAGCATTACTCATCAACTTTCATAGGAGGGCCGAGCTTTTATCACCGAAGTTTGGTGAGGTAACCAAGTCGGGCTGCCTGTTCACAAATGACACAAAATGTGATGCGACGCCGTACCCTGGTTACTAATGTTTATGCAGTTGTTGCTGTGTGAGAATGAATGACGGGCAGACCTCAAGCGTGTCGCTTCCTGTGCATGTTGAAGACTGCAGGTTTCATGAGGCGCCCTCTTTTCCTGCTCTACTGTCATGTGACGACTCTGCCAACTTTACCACTCCACTCAGCTTCTGCTGCACCGAGTAGTTCTGGTTGTTTGACCTGCAAATCAAAGCAGAATTATTTTGATTTCCATGCATTTTTTCTTTTTAACTGTTTTTGCATCAAGAGTTTCTAGCTGAAGTGCATCAATCATATTAACATCGTGTACATAAAGTAGCTTTTAGCTCAGTATTATTCTAAGTTTGCATGGTGCTACTTTGCTTAAATTACTGGCTCGTAATTTAAGCTTAAAGTCAGTTTGGTGAAAATCCTTCATTGTAAAAGAGGCGATGGAGGACGTTCCGGTTGTTTGAGTGTTCTGTGGTGTTTCAGTGAGAGGATTTATTTTGAGGATCACTCGGGAAGAAGTGGTGACATGTTGCGGTGTGGGAGGAGATCTCTTAAATGAAGAACTAAACTTTAGGCTGGAGAGCGCGGCCGGAGGTGACCTGTGAGAGAGATCTGAGTTTATTATGCCACCAGCTTCTCTCAGTGTGAATTTGCATTAATAAAAAAAGTTTTAAACACTGGATATCACACAGGCAACCCGGAATTTATCACATTCTATCAATTTGTTGACTTTATTCTTTATGTGAAACAATATTTTTTTTCCTGGACCCAAAATATTTTTATGTTTGTATCAGTCACAACGTCAAAAGTGGAAGTCTTTGTTGGATCTGAACAAACCCGGTTCAGTGTACCGATTCTGTCACCGGGTGACAAATGAAGCTCAATGTGACAGACATACCCAGCCAATTCAACTCTCTCCTGACCAAAGATTACCTCTGACAAACATGAAGTAACGACTGAATCAGCCTGACTGCCTCTGGTGCGTTATGTTTAATTATTGAGTTTTTCTCAGCCAATGAACGCTTCCGGACGTTTTTCGTTCACCGCATCCTTCTCTTCTTCCCTTGGTTGTTGGATTCTTTTCCTCTGCCGGATCATTTCTGAGTCTATTTTGCCCCATCAACAAGTCTCCAGTTTGGCATGTTCTATTGTGCAAAAAGACGTGATTTGATGCTAATCTTGTGACATTTTGGGCTTGCTAAATCAATGTTCAAGTCTGGTACAATTTGATGAGGATTCGTTAGCAGGTCGTAACAAAGACACTGTTTAAACCTTTCTGGGGGAGAAAAACACTCAGAAAAGTTTGAGTGAATCTTGGAGTTGAACCTGACCAAAGGAAACGGAGAGTCAAAATTCAAACACAACCCACTTCATTTGCTAGTCGCATTTAATCGTGCAAAATATCTGAGACCTGCAGCTGCTTAAATTGAATGTGCATTTTACTGAAGGGCCGTGTCCTGCATATAAACAGTTATCAATGTGTGTTTGTGGAAGGACAGCTTTTTGTCTTTAAGCTGCTGCGGTAGGGGAGCCATGAGGAATGTAGGAACGCAGCAGTCAAAGGTCACAGCTAGCAGAACACAATTTAGGTTGCAATCAACAGGTGAGCTTCTTTTGTCAATCTTTCTAACTTGTTCCCTCTAGTTCTTTAAAAATAACGATAAGTTCCTCCCTGCCCTATAGGTTTTAGTCTTATCTTATTTGTCTTGTGCAGATACTCATTTTTCAAATTCCTCATCATTCTGGCAGATCAGCATAAGCTATATGTGAATGCAGCAGTTTCTTGTTTTTGTTTTTTTAACACGGGGCTTGTTTGGTTGGCCGCCTCCTGCAACCCCAGTTTGTTTGAATTGCTGCTTTCCATGTCTTTTCTAAATGGCACTTGAAGGAGGTGGAGTATTTGTGCAACGCTTCCAGAAGGCAGACTTAGCCTCAAGGGGAGGCCGCCTTCAAGGTGAACTCCATGTTGTTAAAGCTCGTTCTGAACCTGATCAGACATGGACACTAACTTTGCAGATACAAGCAGATGCATTTTGTTTTCACCTTTGTGGATTTTAAGTTTGTGACCTTAGCTAATACCATCCAGAAATGACATCCTTTGGTGATTTCCCCCCACTGCCACCTGCCCCGTTCGTAAACTTACCTGAGTTTACAGTGCTCTCTATTCAAACACATTGAAAATATTTTTTGTGTATCATCACGTATCTCTTTTCCCGTTTACTTTCCTACTGCTCTGAATAAGCCCCGAACTTGCTACAAAAATCTTTTTAAAAACAGACTCTTTCTGGCTGATTACTCTAGTTTTGAACTTTTAAATGAATGTATTTTGATCCAGAAATGATGAATTGCAGACTGGAGGCTTTAGTTTAGTGCAAAAATCAGATCCTGTGAAATGGATTACAGCTTCATCGTCATTAGCCAGTTTCTACGAATAGCTGTATCATTTTACTCTGAACGCTACACCTCAGCTTTCAAATCTTAATAGATTCCGCAAGCAAGGATATTTAGCTTTTTCAAGTGCCACCCTGGAGAGAATGCCACCCTGGGCAGGGAGCCATACCTCCCTCGTAGAAATTTCCACTATTCTCAGCTTTGATTGTGCACTTTGTGGACCGCTCTGACAAAAATGCTTACAAAACTACAGCATTCTATACGTAGAATTGAATCTACATGCATTATGTACATTGATTTACATTAACAGCACAATTTTCTACAATAAAAATCTCCTATCAATTTATTAACGTAGATGTTTAATGTGGCAGGGTGACTTCCTCTGTGATGGCGGGGGGGGATGCTCTGGGTGCTTCTGTGCTCCTGACCTCACTTCTTCCTCTATATTACTTCCTTCTCGTTCTGAACAGTCAATCTCCCAATAGTCTGATGGAAAATACAGGAAAGAGAAGTTCTAGTTGTTTTCACAACCATAACTTGACAAGTATGGAGTTCCCTTTTTGTTTTGTTTTTTTGAATTGTTGATGATTTTCACCCTTTCATCTGCTTAGACATGGACATTCTTGGAAGTGAGCCATCTCTTTCAATTTGTCACTGGGTGGAAACAAAATGAGCAACAAGCAGTTCACATTCAGAGATGGGGCTGTGGCTTATTTCTGTGTGAAAGGCAACAGCCAACTCTCCTGAGGTGCAACGATTTCTTAATCAGGAGTCGCAGATTGCATATAACACTTTGTGCAAAGTTGGTGTTACACTTTGCATTGTTTTAATGCTTTTTCTCTTTAATACGTACTACATCAACACTTTAAAAAAATGTGTTAGTCAAAGACAGTATTAATAAACTCTGTTATGAACAAATAAGTGGAGTATGTTGACCAGCAGGCTCGGATAAGTCTGAATACACAGTGTTTCAACAGCACACAAAGCACCGGGCTGGATGTGAACCAGTGAACCCACCCAGCACCAGAGGTGTGGAGGTTCTCCACTCTTCATTCATGTCAAGTAAAAGAACTGGGCTGGGTCCTGCTGAACTCCCTGCTCCACCTGAACAGTGGCATGCTTCCAACATGCAGAATACACGAACCATTTGTCCTGCACACTTTTTCCCACATCAAGCTGCGAAACGCAGAAAGCATTTCCTACAGTCGTTATTTCACGCCGTTTGAGTGAACAAATAGAGTTTACAGGTAGTCTTATTTGGTCAGCTGGGCACTTTAATGTTCAATTAAGGTTATTCCCAAACATTTTGAAGCTTTCTTATTGGAATGGAAACAACTAGTGAACTCTTATTGCATAAAATGCTTCTGCATGGGATTTTCTGCTTACCCAATATATTCCTGTGTACAATTCTCACCTTGAAACTCGAATTGTACTATAATTTAAATTATTTATTGGAACACTTGTTTCTTTCAGGATAGCATGATGCAGCATACTTCAACTAGGTCAGAAAAACCTATCAATTTTGATTCAGTTTAAATACATACGCTTCCACTAAGTCTTTTTCCCAGCCTCCCTCAGCAAGCTGTAGTCAAACCATCTGCTGTAGTCAAACCTACAACGTTTTACCAGAACTCTTATCAGAAATGGTTGAGTTTATTTAAATTAGTTGTTTTTTTGTTGCAGATGTAGAATTTATTCTTAAATGGAATTCATTCTTATTGTATTAAGTCCCAAGCTTTGAGAAAACCTTTGCAGAAGT
>CAEGAF010105841.1:0-17042 GCA_903067075.1 Micropoecilia bifurca
AGTTTGATACCTTTTTAACCTGAACATCTGAAGGAATCACTCTAAGCCTGATGACCTGGTGAAGCAAGCAGTGAGTGAGAAAGGTGACAGTTGGATGTTACGATATTTGGAGATGAATATCGATTTTTTTCTAGGAAAGAAAATATTGATATATTGATATATATCGCAAAATCGATATTATTACACAGCCCTAATGTTTAATACTAAACTTCCCACATTAACTGCATCTAATGATATTTGCAAATCAATTTATGCTCTAATGGAACCAACAGTGAAGAAATAAAAAGATCAATTGTTACAATAAATCAAAATTCCTATCAAAATGGTAAATTTTTCACAGTAACAATAAACGATATAGATCTGTGAACATAAACATTCCCAATATCATCCCCAAATTATTTGTCTGTAATTTGATGATTGCACCCAACCATCAAGTGAGACCTGGTGATGGTAACCTGAATAACAGCCTTCTAGTTTACTGCCTCTTCACCAAATACTCTGGAGCAGGTTGATTTTATAGCCCACTGTGGATCATCTGCTGAACTTGTGATTGTTTGCAGTGATGAAAAAGAGGAAGAGGATTATGAGAAGGAGGAGGTAGGAGAGGATGGAGAGATCATTCTGGTCAGTGGAGACAAAGTGTCTGGTCCCTGGAACAAATCTGGCGCTGCTCCTCCTCGTGCTGCTTCACCTGTGGGTGAGTGAGCGGCTCTGTGTGCAACCAGCTGCGTTTCTAATCTAAGAGTTTATGACTTTTTTGTTGAATCATATTAAAATATAATTGTTTTGTGTTTGTTTTTTCTCTCCCTTTGGTGCAGAGGAAGAGGAGGAGCCTGAAGCGAAGCCTGCAGGAGTCTATCGCCCTCCAGGCGCCCGACTGACCCCCAGCAGAAGAGCCCAGGCCCAAGGTCCGCCTGAGATCTTCAGCGACGCGCAGTTCCCCTCGCTGCTGTCCACCGCTAAGCACGTCGAGACTCGCAAGTGAGTAAGGAAATACGCCTGGAACGGTTGATCAGATTAATCGTGATTATTGAAATATTGTCATCTACAGCCATTAACCGTAGAGTAAGAAATGGCCATTTGCTAAAAGAAAAAAAATTACATTCAGAGGAGTAATTAAATCAAAACATTCTCCATTTTGTCTGTAAATATGTTTTACCCAAAACACGTCAAGTGGGGGTTTTAGCTTCCCCAGCTTCAAATCCACTAAAGAAAACTACATTTACTTCATTTTAGGCAATAAATGTTTATGTTCTCATTTATTTTTCTTATTTAAAAAATGAATTTGTTTGGCTCATTTAATGTATTTCTAATATTACATTTAAAAAAGCTTTGGAAAAACTCTACAGAATGTGCCCTTTTTTAAATCAATCATGGGAATAATTAATAGAATAATCAATTACTAAAATAATCATTAGTTGGCATCTATTATATTTTTATCATTTATTGTGATAAGATTCTTACTGCTGTTTTATTGTTATCACGTTAAAAATGATACTTCCATATTGTCACAATTATTTTAACTATTTTCTCCAAAGTTTGTACCATGACATCAGTAAATTTGAAAATACGGTTAAGTAAATTTATTGTGTGCATGTTAATGATACCAATCACACTACTTTATGCGTCTGCTGTCTTAAGGAAGTGATAAAAATACGTCCGGTTTTTTTAAAGGCAGTATTGCTGTTATTGCTGTGTCTCACAGTCACCTAAAGACATAATAAATAGTTTTTATCGAATCAAGACGTCGAGGTCAGAGGTCAGATCGACGGTTTCACCGACTTTCATTTGCGTTTCAGAGACAGAGAAATGGAGAAGACCTTCGAGGTTGTGAAACACAAAAACCGCGGGAGAGAAGAGACCGGCAGCGGCTCCGTGCAGCACTTGCAGCTCGACAACCAGTACGCCATCCTGGGGAACAAGTAGAGCTGCGTTCCCGGCCCCCGCCCCCCCCCCCCCCCCTTACTCCAGCACAGTCCCCCCTCAAAGGAAGCTGAACTCCAGCTGTGCTGGCTGCAGTCCTACAAGATCTCCTTTTGCCGCCACCCTTTACACTCACTCACTCACTCACTCGGTCAGACACGACACCCCCTGCAGACACACACTCCCTTTAAATAATTCACTCAACACGGTTTGGTTGGCAAAACTAGAGGATTGCATCAGAAGGGGCTGACGATAAAGGGGAATAAGGAAACCCGAACGTGCGACGCTGCAGCAACAACAAACAGAGAAGTAGTTACCCTTTGTGGATTGTTTTCAGAGCAGCAGTTGTGTGGCAGAACTTCTCTCTGGACTTCAACTTGCTTTGACAAAAGCCACAGAGGATCAAAGATGACTTTAGGCACGATGATCTTACAAACTTCTGTGAAAATATCTATTTTTTTGCAAGATCTTTACAACCCAACCGCACGTGGTTATATTGAGGTGTGTTCATGTGTTGCGTTTGGGGCTTCGGGAGGCGGGGAGAGGGACGCTGCCACAGCGGCACAGCTGGTGGCGACGACGAAGACGACACGGACTGAGCTTTTTCTGTGTTGCTGTGGCGGTTTAAAAAGAGGCGGAGCTAAAACCGAGCTCCTCCCCCTTTCCTTCCACATACAAGCCGGCCTTCAGGCTCTTTGATTTAGAAACTTGAAGCTTTTTTTTCTTTTTCCCAGTTCATTCGTTGACGATGACACTGCAAAGATCTACAAACACGAAGCGATAAGTTGCGTTTCTCATTTAGAGTTTCTATATAAAGTGGCCTTATTGGTGGAGAGTGACTGTCATCTGAAGGGTTGTCTGATAGGCCGGTTTCTGCCTCTGGATCGAACCACTTTCATCAAACTAAGAGGGGGGGAATCAAAGCAGGAATGTAGTGCTGTTGTAGTTTGCCTGATGATGATAATGATGATGATAACTACTAACTCTTTCATATCCAATGTTTGAACTTACTGCTCCTTAATTCTTTTTTCTTCCAACATCTGAGAAAAAATAATTAAAGCTTGTTTCTAATCCTGCATTGTTCGGTTTTGATAACAACGCTTCTTCACTTTGGTTTGACACCAGGAAGTCGCAGCCTTAATGTTGGGTTTTAATCGAGGCTTTTCATAGGTCATCTGGGGTTCAGTCCTTTTTGAAATCATGACATTTGTGAATAATTTGACATCTGGAAGCATTCAGTGGTTACCATTTGTGTCTCCCCCCTAAAGTGAGTAATATTCTGTCACAAAACAGCAGCAACACCAGTTAAAATGCACAGTAATTCTTTGGAGGATTAATAATAATTTGGATTTACATACCTTGTATGTTCTTCCCCAATGAAAGCCTTTGGATGGAACTACATCATATCCATGATGAGAAGAAGCTGATTATTTTATGTTTCTTTTATCTGTTTACAGAAAAGTTATTGTTAATCTGTGAACCTGGAGGCTTGTATGATCCCTTCTGTTCCGTCTTTAACTCCCATGTGGTCTCATTTTATCAGAGTAGGTGTTCCTGTCTTTCCCTCTTTTGTTTGAGCAGATGATTAACGGATAAAAGTTCCAGCTCTTTGGAGAAATAAGAAAAAAATATCACATGATCTTATACCAAGCATATTAACAAATTAAAAAATAAAGTTTCTCTAAAAGCTGACTTTTAAAATTTGTTTAAATACATTTTTCAGCCATTTGATCTGCTGTGCTTGGTTTCTTTCATCTGCTTTTGCTGGTAATATTTCTTTAGTTAATTCTTGTAGTGGGATCCTTGATTACGCAACAAAAACACCAATCAGGCACAACATTATGACTAGAAAAGAAGCAATCGTGATTATTTAAATTGCCAATTTATTTAGTAATCGGTTAATGTAAACTAGAGTTTACAGAATTTGCAAAAGAGCAGAGCAGTAATTAAAACGGTGTACAAAAACACATTTTGTATTTAACATACAATGTTTTTTTATTAATTACAGATAATTCAAAAACATCTAATTTTTTTTGTATTAATAAATCTAAATATGTTCTATGTAGAACTCAAGTTTATTTTCATAAACCATTTCAGCAACAAAATACTTCAAAGTGTTTTACGTCATAAAAACAAGTGGAATAGTTTTAACTGCACCCGGTTTAATTTCTGTAAAACAAAAAAAAAGTTAAGCCTGTGATAATCCAAGAAATAATTGACACATTGTCTTCACATTTTAAGTCAGAAAGAGTTCAATTCCTAATGAAATGTTAAAAGTATTTTTAGCTGCATCCTTTGCTACACTGAAGGAATGCAATGTTATTGCGTTTTAGGCAATACAATGTTTATTTTCTTATCTGAAGAAGTAATTAGTTGTTCATCTAATGCATTTCTAATGTATAAAAAAAAGACAAATGAAAAATCAGCAGAATGGAATTTTTTGATCTGATTGTCACAATTGATTAATCGACTTGAACGCTCACCCTAATTTGGAAAACAAAAGGTTTTGTTGCTGTGGTCTTATTCTTTTGCTTGATTGGTGGTACAATCAGTCACTCTTCATAAGAACTAGTTCTCAGTTCAGTTCAGCCAGGTTAAAGTGAATCCGTTCATGTTCACATACATTCTGAACTGAACTGGCAGCTCCAACACTAACCAGCTCCTCTATCAAATAAAATGTAAAAACATATTCAGTTGAGCCCATAAGTTTACATATGGTGGTGGAATTTCTTGACTTTATAGCCATTTTTCAGACAACATAAATGAAAACACAAAAACTGTCACGGTTGGTGGTTGGAAACCATTTATTGTCAAACATACCTTTCTCAAATCATAAAGACCCTGATTTGAGCGTCCAGGTTCAGCAAACTGCATCATGGAAGGTGAGTTTACCTAATGAATCTGTTTTTGATGTTATTTTGTGTTAACATAGACTAAAGTATCTGTATATCTACTATTTTGTTTCTTTGTAAAACAAAGTTTAAAAACTAGCTTAATGGAAAAGCTGCCGTGATGTCCTCTGCATCGTCACCAACATTTTAAAATCCAAGTTGTAAAGTTGCAGTAGTTCCAGCAGCCATACCTCTATCTTCCTACAAGGAAACAAATCATTTTATTAATAAGAAAACGTAACTAGAAATTTTCAGAAGAAATTTAAACCAAAGTGTCCCGTCGGTTGGATCCCAGCATTCTGATACTAAACATTAAAATCAATGCCAGCTTAAACTACAAAGTACTCAACAGTATGTGGAGAATTACGTGCATGTTGACTAACATGGACTTATATTCCATTCAGTATGCTAAAATTTGTGTCAGCTGAAATTAGCCAAATGCTAATGTTAGCCCAAATGCTGTCAGTGGCATGTGGGGTATCACTAGCATGTTGTCTTACTCTCTTTAACTCTATTCAGTATGGTAAACATAGCTAATAAATAAAAACAAAAAATATAGCTAAAATGCTTATTTTAGAGATAAAGCTAATCCATATAAACATGTTTCCACCGCATCTTACTGCTGATACGAGGAGCGGCCATATTGAAACACGATGTCCTCTTTAGAAGTAGCTGGGTGTAAACTGGGACTTGCTCCCAGTTTCCCAGTGGGAAATCTAGCTTCAGGGACGTTCCAGTTGATTTTTTTCCGACTGGGAAGTTGGCTTTTTTAATTTCCGAGTACAACTTGAACGCAGCATTAGTCCTTGGGCCGCTGTGCTTTGGGAATCGTATCCGCAGCTCTTGAAGTTGGTGTAGTTTTCGGAATCTATTTTACCAGAAACTCATTCTCTTTAGGAGCTCAGTGATAATGGAAGTATTTTGAGTCTATTTTCCCTCCATAAATGATCATCTTATGCCGTTCTTGCATATAAGATACGGAAATTGGCAGGAGATTGATGGTATTTTTTCTAACTGTGAAGAAACTTCCGTTCTTGTTATGTCATTTTGTTGTTTTTATTTAATAATAATTTCTAAAATAAATAAGTAAAATATAAATTCTATTATCACAAAAGTTGATTAAATCCAACTTGCATGCGTTCTTGCGCATATACCAGTAAGGCCACAAGGTGGTGCTGTTGTTCACCGAGGAAAAAACTTTCACTAAGCGCGGGAATAAAAACCAGCTTTCATTTAAACACAATTCAAGAGTTTCTGTAATAGCCAGTTAAATGTTCATTACTTTAATACCTGGAAGTGGGTTTAATTTATGTCAAAATAGGTTGCATGTATCTGTTATAGTTTTGTTAATGTTATGTTTTGTCAGAGTTTACTTTGTTTTACAGTTTCTTTTCTGTTTTGTGTAATCCAGGTTTCAGTGTCTGTTTTCCATCCTGTTCAGTTGATGTCAGATACTTTCTCTGGTTCATCGTATTTCTACTTGTTCTGTTTCCCGGTACTAATCTGCAACTAAATACCAAAATGCAGTAAATAACTGTACTAAATAAGTAAACAGTTTCATAAATTTGTGATCACATACCATTATTTTGAAAGTTTCAAGACTTTTATGCCTTCTTTGACTTTTCAGAAATAGTCATATCTCTTTCCAGGCACATTTAGCTGCCTAGCAAAAAATAACTTCCTGCACCTTTGGTTGATCTCCTTTGGCAACACCTTTCCTAATTACACAAACACACCTAATCCATTTAAATTCAAAAGCCAAGTTTAATCAGCTTGGATTTGGAGAACATGTATAAAAATGGGAATATTATCAAGACGAATATCATGATTGTACGCCAACTTACAGGGGACTGAAACGTACTTTAAAGTGAGACAATCTTGTCCTGCCAATAAAAAAAAAATTGTTAATTTTGTTTTCGTTTTTTTATCTTACCCCAAAGCAATGCAAACATTTTAATCCCTCATGACTCACTGTGAACTAACAGTTCTGTCCTTTCTGCTAAAACTGTGTTTGTTGAATTAAAGTAAGACCTGGAACTAGTCTACTGCACCTCTGAGTAAACTGATTTCAACACTGTTTGTTTTTCAAATAGTCCAGGAAAAAAAAAACATTGGGGCAAAGGTTCATGAAAAAGCCTCCAAAAATCTATTTTTTTCTTTCTGGAAACAGGAAGATTAAAGACATAAAAACAAATGTACAGCATTAAATTAAAGAGTTTGGCCTAACGCAAAAAAAAATGCAAAAAAAATGCATGTTTTAGCAGGAAATTTAACTTGCAACACAATTTACCAGCAGATAAAAAGGAATAAAATCTTCATGCGAGTCAGTGTTAACTTGAATATAGAAGCAAAAAGTCCAAAGGCAAATATATTCCAGTTACAGTTTACATTATAGTTACAATAATCAAATCTTCCAGATCCAGTTTAATTTGGCTGTTTGTTTACAAAGTTTAAAATGTCTAATATTTCACTTTTCTCTACATTATATTTATGTATCCATGCTTAGTTTAAATGTGAAAACAAGCTAGTTCCTAATTAAGTTGCTGTTTAAACCATTTATTACAAGTTACTTATACAAGTTTTAATATATTTAAACTGTGCATTTTAAATCCTGATTCCAAATTTTTATTCCTACTCACAGCATTTTGTTAATAACTCATTATATGTAAATAAATGCCACTCTATTCACAAAATACACTTCAATGTTTTATTTAAACTCATGGCTTGAATTTAGGAGCACATATTCTTCTCCGTGGATTCGCAGATACGTCTTCCTTTTTTGGGGGGGCATTTTTCTGCAGAGATGAGATTAAAAATCAAATAAGATACTTTACTCTGTATGTTAATGCTGAATTGTGGGCAAACATTACCTGGTCCATGTTTCACTTGGTTGAAAATTGGAAAACATTCAGTCAGACTGATCAGGTTTTTCTCGGTTCTGGAATGTTAAACACACAAGACACCTCAATTTCTCCATAGGTAATGCTTCATAGTTATTTAATTACACAGAAAAAATTACTTTATATTCAGAATGGCAGTTTTATTTATAAAAAAGATCAATAGTCAAGAGATTACTATCTGATAAAAGAAATATTAAAGAAAAAATACAGTCTTTTTGGTAATTAATCATATGGCTCCAACAAATAAATAACAATAAATGGCATGATAATTGTAAATGGCTAAGAGTCATTCAGCTATTTTTAACAGCCTCATAGAAGATGCACTCAGAGCGAAATAAGATTTGGATCTACTATATATTTTTACAATTCTCTCCTACAAAAATGTCATTTTATTGCTCATTTTTTTAACTTAATTTAATTAACTGGGATGTGCAGATGAAATTAAGGCTCATCTGCACATCCAAGTCTTAACAAGCATGCTTTCTGCTCTCTTTATTATTATGATGCTTTTCATCTAAACTGTGAAATAATGCAGTTTTTATTTATTTTTTCCACACCGACATGGAAAGTGGAATCTTAATTTTGTTCATGAACTAATTGTTATTTAAAATGGTTTTGAAGCTAGTAGAAATGTCAACATGATTATGTAATTAATTAAGTTACAAAAGTTAAATCGACCTTAACATTTAACCCTTTTCTACAGTATAAACCTGAGTGTAAAATGCTTCTTACCTGGTTTTCCTCAGGGTTTGAAGGTAAGATAATCTTGTCTTGAATGGGAATCCGTATTCCTTCCAACTGGCAGGTGGGGAAAAAAAAAACGCAAGAAAAAGACATAATATTCCCCCAAAATATGCAGAATGTTTATATGTTAATATGGGAATCTGGTCTGCATGCACTTACTTTGACTTCTTTTGTTTCCTAAAATAGAAGAAAACATTTCTAAGTTGACCTCATCAACTGTAAACATTACGTTTTAATAATTTGGTAAAATCCAAGTTCACCTACGTTTTGTGTCGTGTTGTTGGTTTCTAGTGGGTTCTAAAACAGATGGAAAATGAAAAAAACAGAAAAGAAAACATACAGATGTGCTGCTTTCACTGGAGTTTTGTTTTAAAATATAGACTTTACAACAAAGTAATCAAAACAATCAGTCCCTCTGAAATGTTAGTGTTTTCTTCTGATTGTTGCGGCCTAAAATGTCAGTATGAGGCGACTTTTTCAAAAAGTTGTAGTCAAACTTGCCTTTTTTTAAGTTTTATTTTATTAAAAGTTGAAACATCCCCACAATATAATGCCGCCACCACCATGCGCCGTAATTAGGATGTAACAATGGTTCTTCTTTCAAATGTAGCTATTTTAGTTTCTTCAGACCACAGTACATGTCTCCAAACATGAGGATCTTTCTTTCTGTGTGAATTTGCAAACTGTAATCTGGTTTATATGATTCTTTTGAAGAGATGGCTTCATCATCGCTGAGTGGCCTTTCAGCCCACGGCTGTAGATTTATCAGATTCAGTAACATTTTCATGAAGCTTCCTGATATCTTGATTCTTGACTGATTATTTTTTTATTTTGCCATTGTGTCAAAATTGAAATCAGTTACATTTCAGGTCTGGCCTGATAATACATCCACAGATGTTCCTCAGATTAACTCGAATGTGTCAATTTATGGAGGGTTTATGGAGGGAAACCCAAAAACTTTGACCCAGATCATACAATTACATCAGTTACCCCTGATGCTGACCAAATGTACGTGAACTTCAGAATTTAAAGAAAGTACAAAAAAAATCTCTAAAAATGTTCTAATTTAGGAAATAGAAATAATTTTGGATATTCTAGCCGACCCAAAACAAGAAAAGTTTGGTCTGATTTAACTTCAGACAATTAGAAAAATATATATATATGTTTTTCTTTTATTTGGTGTGTAAATACTGTATCTCGTTTCAGTTGTAAGTGCTGCTGACAGATTTCTTGGAACTGAATCAAAAGGTTGTTTTTTTTCAACAAATATTTGTTTAAGTGTGTGTTCCCCTTATGCAACCAGATAGTTGCGACTTATTTTGTATTTTCACTTAGGTTACACATAATAGATTTAAAATAATTTTATAAACGATTTTTGCAGATTTTATGCTCATTTTGTACATAACAAAAATGATTTTTTTAGAATGAATTAAATAAAATTTGAATATAATGTGGAATATTTATTACTTTCTTGGAGCTTAGATTTTGACAAATGTTACCTACAAATGAAAGGTTTTGAGAACAATTCAAAACTTTGATCCAAATGCTGATTTTTGTTGCACAAGGGGAAAAATGAACAACATTCATGTTGACAAAAGAGAGCAGAGACCACAAAAAATCCTAACTGCTGTTGCAGTTTCGACTTAACAACCTACATTTGCCACAATAATAATAATAATAATAATAATAATAATAATAATAATAATAATGCTTAAACGTTTAACAGTAAAATGAACTTCTGACATTCTACCCACAGTGAAGTTGCTTGTCTTGTTCAATCCTTCCAGCGGCACACAAGAACCTGGAAATCCCTGAAAAGGTTTAGAATACAAATTAGTTTAAGTAAATATTTAATTATGATTTTTAATTTCAATCTTTAATGTGTTTTCTTAACGGGATTTTTTTTTTTTTAATCGAGGAATTCTTAAGCAGCATAATCCTTAATAATTCATTTGATTTGAAATAGTGTTCAGAATAAGAGACAAAAATGAAATGTTAAGAAATAAAATATTTTGACATTGGGTAAAAAAAGAAAAGTTTGTGAAGGACATCCAGAGAAATTATGTAGGATATTAAACTAGAATTATTTCAGTTGATTGAAATAATCTAGTTAAACAATGAGAGGTGTGTGTGTGTTTTGTGTGTGTGTGCTTTGTGTATGTGTGTGTGTTTACTTACATATGGGCATGGACCTGCAGTGATGTAGGCAAAGAGACAAAAGAAAAGGATAAAGGCTCTCATGTTGAAAACTTTCTGTCTTCCTGCACATCTGCTGTGGAGAATCAGTGCAGGAAAGTTAAATTACATTTACCTTTTTACCTCCTATCAAAGTCCAACTCAGGTTTTTTTATTGATTTTTTTTCTCTTTTTTTGCCCCTGAAAGTCAAACATGATCTCTCTGAATAAGCAGACTCCATGTCTTTGATGATCAAACTAAAAGTTTTTAAATTGGAGCTTATCGATGGCGTTAAGTACAAAAATCAGATGAGATCAATGTTTGAATACTTTTCAAATATTTTTTTATAATAGTATCTTTAGTTGATGTATGGTTTTTATAATTTAATTTTTTATAAAATGAATAGATTTTTGCTGTAATTTTCTAGATTTAGTCCAGATTTAAATAAATTAATTCACAAGCTTCATTTCAAATTAACTAGTTTTTGTTTCTTTTTCTGAAAGTTATGATGATCTTTACTGGATCTCCTGCTCATAAATTTTAAAATCCTCCTCAGTTTAAATTAATTTTGAGGTTTGGTGTTTAAAATGTCAATATTCTTGGAGAAAAAACAAAGCTGAACTTGGATAATCAATTTTAAACTTACTTGAACCGACATTGTCAATAACAGCTGAACTTTGTCTCCCATGCATGAACACTCAGCAGTCACTCTGCACTCACCTTGAGGAAAAATCTGCTCTGGTGCAGCATCCAAAGTTTGTCTTTACTGAACATTAAATATTTACCTCTGGACAGAAAAATCTCACTTTAAGTTCAGTGCAAAGTTTTCAAACCTCACACACCAATGCAAACACAATACTCGACTTTAGATGTTTTGTTCCTCTGTAATAATTTCACAAACTTGGATAAAAACAAATGGATTGAAACAAAACAAATAGCAAAGATAAATTTCACCCTCTATCACAAATAGGTAGTTGATGCAGATTGTGATTTTTTTTTTTTTTTTAATTAGGTCAACTTCAGTGATTTAAGCTGTTTGGTATAACATGGTACAAATATGCATCTTTTAATAACTGGTCTTTAATTTCATAATGACTAAAATCACACCTATTCAATTAAATTTACTCAAAACCAGACATTGGTGCTCACAGATCTGCTTGTTAAATAATTTCATTAAATTTTTCTGAATATGAAAGTATTTGAAAGACAATTTATCCAAATCCTGTTTCACTTTTTTCTTCTTTTTTTCTATTTTGTCATCTGGAAGATTTGCTTTCAACAAGGCAAATCCCTGATTTTAAGTTTAAGATCTACAAAGATTACCACACCCCTTTCCTGCAAATAAAAACATTTTATTTGCTTTATTAAAATAATACATGCTTGGTTTATTGTAGAGCAAGTAAAATACATATATTTTTTGTTTACTTAGGTCTAAATTATATTATTTTGACCTGCATGTACATTGAACTTGAAGATTTTAGCCCAAAAGAGAAAGTTTGAACCCTTTTTCTCTATATCAAGCAAATAAAAACAAAAAACCTGTTTATTGCTCATTTGCAATATGAATATTGTACACAGTGATATAAATATGATGACATATTGTGCAGCCCAGATGTATTGTTTTTTATGTCAAGGTTTGATACTGTATGGTCAGATTTATTGTCCATGGTGAAATATTTTCATCTGAATTTTAAAATTAAAGAACAAAATTATTTTTTTTCAAATATTAATCAGTTTACAAAGGTCTTTTTGTTCTAAATAAAAAAAATTGACCCAAGTCCATGTTTCTGTATCAATATAAATAGGTTTTAGCAAATTCAGCCATAGATTTGAACTATATCATAAATTATACTCAGACCCACCTTACTGCAACCTTTTACCACACACATAAACAAATCAAACTTCTTTCACAACATATGTTTACATTTTATTTAGAGATGATTGCTGCTTCTGCAGGAAGATTCATGGTCTTGTTCTGTTTCTGGGCACATCTCTATGAGACTTTGCATCTTCCACTGGTTCTGCTATTCCTGAAAAAAAAAGGATACTTTCTCCGTTAATTTCCATTTGTGCAGATTTTACAAATCAATTATTTTCTATTCTGCAATACAAACGACAGCTGGGAAACTTTCTTACCTGCGTCTCGCTTTATTGTGGTGGGAAACCAGCACCACTTTGTAGAGGGTGCCAGATGCCAAGCTGATTTTTGTGTAAATTACAGTAGTGTTATATAAAATATAAACCAAAAATACCTCTCTAAATAAGTAGTGAGATGTAAATATTGCTTTATCCTGCTAAGTGTTTTTGTTTACCTTCTTCGTGGGTTTAGGGTTTGGCGGAGCTGCGTTGGGAACCTGAAAGTGAAGCAACAATTATTTAAGTTGCAAAATATTAACCCTTAAGTCCAGTTCTTACTGTGGTATATTTGTATTTTAAAAATTCAGCTCTATTTAATTTTTTTATAGTTTTTCCTATTTGGCGCCTAAATGAACAGAAGATAATAATTATAACCTTTTGGTCATTTAGGGGAAATCAAAGACGTTTTTCAATAAGAATCTAGTTGCCATTATGATTAAAGGTAAATAGAAACACCATTTCTTTAAAGCAGAGGTCAAAAGTATGGCGCAGGGGCCATTTGCAGTCCTCTGGGATAATGTTGTGAGGCCCAGTTCAAGACTGGTCCAAATTTAGCCCTCCGGCAACATTTCTTTTACTGATAAATGGAGTGTTTTTCCTCTTAAATGAAAAATGTTGTACACAAAACAATGTACTTAATTGGTCCTAATTTTCTGAAGGAATTTTAATTTGGTTTTGCTATTCCTGAAAAAAAAGGATACTTTCTCAATTAATTTTCACTCGTGCAGATTTTACAAGTCAGTTATTTCCTATTCTGCAATACAAACGACAGCTTGGAAACTTTCTTACCTGCGTCTCTTTTTGTTGTTGTGGGAAACCAGCACCGCTTTGTAGAGGGTTCCAGAAGCCAGTCGGTTTTGGCTGTAAATTACAGTAGTGTTCAGTTAATGCTACATAAAATACAAACCATGAATACATCTCTAAATAAGTAGTCAGATGTAAATATTGCTTTATCCTGCTAAGTGTTGTTGTTTACCTGCTCCGTGGGTTTAAGGTTTGGTGGGGCTGTGTTGGGAACCTGAAAGTGAAGAAATTATTAAGTTGAAAAATATCCAGTCCAGTTCTTATGATGGAATCTGTGTCTTGGTATTTTAAAAATTCAACTCTGTTTAATTTTTATAGTTTTTCCTAATGTGAGCCTAAATCAGTAGAAGATAATAATTATAACTTTTTGGTCATTTAGGGGAAATCAGAGATGGTTTTCAATAAGGATCCAGTTGCCATTATGATTACAGGTAAATAGAAACACTGTTACTTTAAGGCTGAGGTCCAAAGTGTGGCACAGGGGCCATTTGCAGTCCTCTGGGATCATTTTGTGAGGCCCATTTCAAGACTGGTCCAAATTTAACTTCATTCCTCTTAAATGAAAAATGTTTCACACAACACAATGGGTACTTTTCTTTAATGGGATGCAATTTTAATTCGATTTTGAATAAATATGTTTTTGTTGATGGGAATAGATTAAAAACCTTTTCAGGAGAAACAAAATAGAAAATATTTTAACCAAAAGTTGAGACAATTATACACCCAGACAAACGTCAGGGACTCTTTGTATCCGCACATTAAAAAATATTGTATGCTTGATTTTCGCTGTGTAAAAAAGGAAAAATAATAATTAGTTAATTTCGTGTCTTTTAAGATGGGTTTTTTTGGTTTTCTCACATGAATGTGGATTTTGGACGACAAATAAATTAAGTTTCAATCTTAAAGTAGCTAAATATTTTGAAATGTATCATCACCTTAATAACAAGGGGAAAATAATCAATTTAGTATAGTTTTTAACTAAAAATATCCCAGATATTCTTCCAAATAATCCGTCCCTAGAAACACTGAAACAGTGTCGATATTTTCAGCAAATACTTACAGTTGATGAGTTGGTTGTGGAGTTGGACCTGTCCACTGTCGCATTCAGCTGCAAATTTAATTCAAAAATAATAATTGGAAATCATTTTTCTGAAGTTTGCAAACAGATTACATTACTTTCTAAATATAGAAAATGAAAGTAAATTTGATTTAAACCAGATATTAAGTAACATCCATCCATCAGAATATGCAGTAAAACACAGAATACCTGAAGCAGTACATTTCATACTTTTTAGTTTAAAATTTGCTAAATTGCAAGAGCGAATCCATCTTGGCAGTTTGACCAGATTATTTTTAGATATTCAAGGTTTTAAAAACATTAAAACATCATCAATTAAGTTCAGATAATCTGGAGTCTTTTTCTAAGTTGTGTTTGTCAATTTATTGGTCAAAAACATCCAATTAAACAGAGTAACATAAATCCTCTTTTCATGATAAACTATTGTCCAGTTGAAATGATTTTTGTCTGGTAAAATTGCAGTTCCTGTGTGAATGAGAGTCTGAAATAGACAAAACATTAACATTTTTCTGTCCTGGGTCATGAGAAAAAAAAAGTAAATCTGCTGACAGAGAAACAAAATGTACTTTAATTATTTTTTACCGTTATAAGTCAAACTGCCATATTTGTCTCCCCTTTTCTGTAAATATTTGGGTGAATATAAATATATTTTGCTTTCCTGTTTTGGTTTTGAAACTATATTAGGATTAAAGATGCCCATTTAGTAATAGTAATAGTTTCTTACCTTGCTTTCATCCTTCTTTACTTCAACATTAATAGTCGTGCTTAGAGGGTTCCACTCGCTATTCTATAGTGGAATTAATGCCAAGAGCATTGAAGATTGTTACAGATTTTAACAGATTTATGATTCTATTTCAGTCTCTACATTTAGAAAACTTTGTTGTTGTTTTTTACTTACCCTTCGTTGACGTGTGGTTTCAGGAGAGGCGGCGCTGCAACCCTGGACATGAAATTACAACGAATTTACTTTGAAAAATATTTAACTTTTTTATTGTTTTTGTAATTGATTTGTTTTGGGAGATATTCTTTCAAGAAGAAAGAAAAAAGAGACAAAATCTCTTTTTTCAGATTAAATAAAGATTATTATTACTAATTTTATTCCATGATACCAGTGTCAGTCCTTTCCAGCTGCACATAACAACTCTGAAAATTAAATTAAACTGAGTCCAAGAATATGTAATTTACAAATGCTTCACTTTAAAATCTGACCCTTTCCAACATTTTCAAAAATATTTTTCTTTACCTTGCATTTTAATGTCAAGGCTTCAGTAGCCACAGCCCATCCAAGGAGCCACAGAAATATTGCGGCTCTCATCATGAAACGTGTCGGGTCTTCTTCTTCTTCTTCTTCTACTACTGTGTTGAATCAGTGCAGGGAGATTTAGTTTCATCCACTTTTCCCTTAATTCAAAGTCCAACTCTGCTGTTTGTAGCTTTCTGTTGACTTTGCTGAAAGTTAAACATGTTGAATCTAATCTGGTCGGCTGATGAGTGAATCTGATCCCAGCTGGAGTAAAGACTGCTAGAACAGTAAATTAGATTGGACATTTTATTATTTCACTAATTGAACAGTTAATTGAATCTTTATGAGCTTAACTTTTTGAGTTAAATTGATTAAAATCAGTTTATCTTGCAGTCCAGCTCTGAAGTGTTATTGGTTGAGCTCCTATGTAAGAATCTTCTCCTAAAAAACAACCAGATTAGACCACAGCTGTAATCTGTCATTTTAATTCCTTGAGCTGGAGCTGAAACACTTAAATGAGTTGTTATGTAACTAAACAAATTAAATAAATGAAATTTCTCTCAGGCTTACAAAGATGCAATAAATGGTCATCAGAAATATTTGCTTTCAGTAATTCAATTAAAAATAGAAAGATTTTTAGGAGTAGAAGTTTAAAAGATTTGTTTGTTAATACGGTATTTAGTAGTGTAAGACCAATACAAATATTGATTTTTAACACAGGAATGTCGTTCTACTGAGAAGTTTGTCCATATGCTCTACAATATTTGCAGTAAGTCCTTGGTTGGGTTTAAAAAAAACATTACTGAAAAATATACTCAGCACCTAATATTGCATCTAGTACAACTAAAATGTTATGCCTGTTCAAAATAAGAGAAAGCGAACAAAATGTTGTATTTGCTCAAGTTCACCACCAGATGTCGCTGTAGATACACAATAAAACCTCACTCTCAATTTTGCGGACAGACAAATTACATTTAGATATCGTGGAAAAGTAGCAGGAGCAGGTCCCTATATGACCGGTGTCAGAGTCTGCTCTGCATTGCCGGCAGTAAGTCGGGCTCATTTCTGATGAGTTGGACTCCGCCAAGGCTGCCCTTTGTCACCGATTCTGTTCATTACTTTCATGGACAGAATTTCTAGGCGCAGC
>CAEGAF010105842.1:0-24161 GCA_903067075.1 Micropoecilia bifurca
ATGCAGAAAGGCCGGGGCCGGGAATCGAACCCAGAACCTTCTTGTTGCAAGGCAACAGCTCTACCAACTGCGCCACTGTGCAGCCATCTGGAAAATGCAGACTATAAATTGGATTTTATGGTTTTATATTTCCCGTATTTTCTTGGTTCTTGGATTATATCTGCTTTATATTCACGTTACAGTGCAAACAAACTAAATCAGCATGCATATCAGTTATGTGGTCTGTTACTCCTGAATGGACAGGCAACCCATAACCACTGACCTACAACACAGTAGCTCTAATGGAGTTGGTTTAATGAGCCCTGGCTGAGTTGATTGACAAACAGCCTGGTTTGGCATACAATCAAGTCCAGGAACAATTCATCTCAATTCATTCATGGGGTAATAGTCACAGACTGGCTGTAGTAACTGCGACAGACTGGCGACCTGTCCAGGGTGACCCCGCCTCTCGCTTGGAACGTTAGCTGGAGATAGACACCAGCAATGCTCCCGACTCCACTGAGGGACAAGGTTGTACAGAAAATGAATGGATGGATGGATGGACGGCTGTAGTAACATGATCCACCATGTCTGGCTGTTGTTCAAAGGGGAAGGAAGGTGCATGTGACTTTATCTATCCTTTAAAACTTTAAATGACGTGCAGCTCATTACATTACTGTGGCCGTTTGTCTACAACTGATAACCGGGATGAATGAAGCTTCCTTTGTCTTAACTTAAGGAACCAAGCTTTGAGGAGATAATGCATCTGGTGAATCTGGATGCTTATTACAAACAATCTTTCAAGCACATATTTATCCTGATGATGGAAAGTAGCCAACTGAGGGAACACTTTTAATTTTGGCTTTATGTCAAGCCATGTGTAGGCTGTTTCAGGGTACTTCAGTTTCCTCCACAGTCCAAAACCCATGCCTGAGAAGTTAAAACTTCAGTTTCAGTTTCATTGAAATTGAACTAAGCTTAATATCAATGCACAAATGGACAGTAAATTCACCAGAAGCAAACAGAATTGAGCTGATTTGCTGACACTGTTGAGTTTTGAAAAATTTGAAGCTGTTTTAGTCGGCCTGACTTTTCCCCTGAGAACTCAGGTGAAAGAGAATATGATGAAGATCAGGGAGATTAACAGCTAATACACTAAACTGAACTCTAACTGCTTGAGTCAACATTTGTTTCTCAGTCATCAAGCCATGAAGGATGCCGTTGGCATTAAATCTGAAACAAGCAATGGTGAAATAGTAAAATGAATAAAACTGATTGTGCATGAAAACATTTTCAAATTAATGTAACTTCATTCAATAGAAATGTCCAGCTAACCAAGCAATATTTTCCTCGCATTTGTAAAAGCTGTTCTTGGATTAAGTAGTTGGCACTGTTAACTCACTGAGTAAAGGTCCTGAGTTCACATCTCAGGTGGGTCTAAGGTAAAGTTTGCATGCTCACTCTGTGCATTCATATATTTCCTCTGGGCACTTCTGTGTCCTTAGAAAGCTAAGAAAAGCTCCAGCCTACACATTACCCTGAATAGGTATAGAAAATTGATGTTTAGAAAGTGCCTTTACTTTTTTAAATAAGTAGTTGTATTGTGTTTACCTGACCTAAACAACACTGGTTAGTCCAATCCCGTAACTCACACCTTACTGCTTTTGTGCAAAGCCCTTTTCTGTTACATTATACAAAATAATACCTTTACTGCTTGTGCAAACATTCTTGCATTAATAAAACAAGTAAAATGGCTTGGTAGTCATTAACTGCAGTGATAAAGCCAGTTCCATATCTTAAGTCCTCATATTTAAAATATGATGCAAGATGACCTTTGGAGCTTCTTCCATAATTGATATATCAAATTCAATTTGGCTCAATTCATAAATGATTTTGTAACTCAAACTATCCAGGTTTAGTCAAAGAGTCTTTGTACATCCTGATGGCTGTGGTTGTAGGAATGATTTTCTGTAGAAGTCTGTATTCCAGTGGTGATGAAGAACCTCCTGACTGAAGGCAGAATAAATTGCCGTCTCCACAAAACTTAGTGAAGTTTGGCCTCTCGCTGTCCCTCATATGCAACTTTACTGTCTCATTTCCAGTCCAGCCTTTTGTCAAGATGTTGGGATATATTGTTAATAATAATATTTATAAGAACAGTGATCTATTTTTTTGCTGATTTTTTTCACAATCAACACACATCTACCTTAATTTAAACAATTCATATATATAAGATGTTCTACGCCAATGAAAAAGACAGACAGAAAAGTTCTAAGTTTTGAAATAAATATTGATAGGTACTATTCTTGAAGTGTTTTGTAAAGGTATAGAATTGACCTACATGGACAAAATGTAAATGATGGCGTTTAACCATACGGAGTCATTTAAAAATTCAAAAAGCAACAAGTAAAATATTCCAAAAATAAACGTGATGTGTTTCTATTTTCTTTTTAAACGTTGGCTAAAATGACAGTTTTCCTCTGTTGCTGTTTGTTTAGGGTGCAGTCTAAACAGCAGAAGCCATTTCACTGAGGTTTGCTTGTTTCGTAACAAATAGACACAATTTTAAATGTTATTTTGGAACAAAACTGGATCCTGGTTACTATATTCCTCCTTGCCAAAAATACAGTCTAAAGGACAATAGAGTCTGTCTGTAAAGTTAAATATTATGATCCCTGTATCGTGTTTCCTCTTCTTGAAACATTCACGTCATAATTGAAGGATGGAATTCCTAATTAACAGTTTCTGCATCTTTACTTTGTTGTTTCTATGGATGCACATTCATGGACAGGAAGATGCAGCAGCGGCATGATCTAAACATCGCCTGTGTTGACAGACTAAAGTAAACAGGGCATAATTTTGTTGATGTGTTGACTGGACAGTGAATTCCATCCAGAGGCAAACGCTTCAGTGTCTAACTGTACAGGTTGAAGCTACATTAGAAAAGACAAAGGCACAGTTGAACATATGATGAGACTGAACGTAAAAATGTAAAAGAAAAGGAAGTCCCAATGATTTTCCAGATTACGATGATAGAAAAGTAGTTTGGTCTTCACTGATGCTCCCAGTGGAGAAATGGCTGTCCTCACTTCCAAGTCTCATGTCAGTTTGCCTACAGTGTATTTAATTTGGAGTCTTTTTGACAAAGATTAAATACATCCCTTAGGACCGACTGACCCATGTTCAACTGCTGTTCACATGGAACCCTTCTCCACTTCGGCCTTCAAAGCTCTCGTTTGAATATTTGCTACTACCACCAAGATCTGCACTGACTCACTAACACACAGCACAAACAGCAACTGATGCCAGACCAAAGGCTAAATACAGATTGAGCCTATTAAGTTTGGTTGGTAAATAATTTAATGATAGACACAATTTATAGTTATCATTTATAATCAGTTCTGACACATATCACTGATTATCATCAAACAAGTATTCACATCCTTGAAACCTACCCATTTTGTTTTGTTACAGGTACTACATATTTAATCTGGATTTTATTGGACACGCTAATAAAAAGTAGTCATAATTTGAGCCTCGATGAGTTAATACTTTCTGCATTTACAGTATTTTGAGCATGTCTCTACCAGCTGTGCATATCTAAATGGAGGAATGTTTGGCTATTTTTCCTTACAATAACAGCTCATACTCAGTCATACTACAGAGAAAGGACACGTAAAATTTAATTTTGATGTTTTCTTTGATTGGATTAGATTTGGGTTTGACATTTTGACTTGACCATTTAAACACTTCAGTATGTTTTGATCCAAACCATTTCATTGCACATCTCACTTTAGATTGTTCGTGCTTTTGGAAGATGAACTCCCAGTCCACTCTCAAGTTTTTATCAATATTTGACAAGTTTTCTTCTAGAACTGCATTATGTAAAATCAAGTTTATCTTAGTCTCACCTGTCCAGAGCACATTCTTCTGCATGTTTTCTTTGGAACCATCCAGGCTTTGGTATAAACAGCAGCTGGACTTCTTATGGCTTTCTTTCAACAATAGTTTTCTTCATGTGTCTCTTACATAAAGGCCACATTTCTGAAGTTCACTACTCCTAGTTATTTTGTCAAAGGATTTTCTCAACAAAGCTGCAGATCTCTTCCAGAGATATCTTTGGCTTCTTGGTTGTTTTTCTCAGTGATGCTGACTTTGTTCAACCTATTTATGTATATAGCTACTGAATGTATTAGTAGGTTTAAAGCTGTGAGATATTATTTCTTTTTTCGCATGGTAGGTAGAGAACAACATTCTGGGTGGCTAAATAAAAATGCAAGCCATATTTTTAAAAAAGATTTTTTCTTGTGAAAAACACCTTGAAAGCTCGTTCATCTTTTTAATTTCATTTCATTTTTCATTCCCTTTAAAATTATTCAATACTCAGTATTGCTTAACCATACAGACAAAATATGATGTTTGTGGTTGCAACAATACACAATGCGGAAAAGCTCAAAGGGTACAAAAATTGCAGTATGTGCACTTAAAATATTCATCACAACAAACTGCTGCCATTTTGCTTTGGATGAAACCAGGCTAAACCATTTTTTTAAATTTTAATGTCCAAACCTTCACTTAGAGATGGTAGCATGGAAATATTTAAACATTGGAGAACTTTTTTTTGGTGATTTGTTTAAAGTATTTTCCTTTTGTCAGTCACATAGTGAGGCTTTCTACATCTGCAAACCTGTTGTGGCTTGTCTACAGTTTATAGGGAAGGGAAATGTCATATTTTTCTTTGGGACGGCTTGTCAAAGAAAACATGTTAGTAAAGATAATCGCTTGCAATCCAAGCTTGTAATTTCCATTTTATCCTAACTGCTGTCCTGTTGCATCAAGGAGTTGCAATGTTCTGCTATACTATTATCTAGCAGCATTGCAGGAAACCATTTCAAACCGACCTTGGCTTGAGTAACACAGACTCTGCTGGCAGTCAGCTGTGATTTAAGGCAGATGTGTGAAAGTCTCTTGGACACAAAAATCCAAAGTTGTCTTCTGGTCCAAACTGAGACAAAATTGAGTCTTGCTGCAGAATACATCAGACATGATCAAAGAAATCAACAATCACAGAGGCGCAGCGCTAACTTTTCCATCCAGCACTTTTTGTGTCACAATAGAAACTTCAAACTCTGATTAGGCCATTTGGATAGTAATAGTTTACTGAACCTGTCTATGTGTTAAAACATATTCTTATAAAATAGCACCATGTAGTATTTACAACCTAAATGGTTTGCACAATAGCTTTTGACACAGAACACAAGTCTGTTTTATATCTGAGATGATATAGTAGAGCCAACATCTGCAAACACGTACAGAATAACCTTGTGACAACAAAGGCGAGCTGAAATGAGGACAAAAAAGGATCAATAACTGCCTTAACATTTAATAGTTTTCTGAATTAAAGATGTGTAATGAAATCGGTGACAACAGAAGTCATCCTTGTGAGAATGGAATGGAAAATGGCATTAATCATGATGCTGTTGTCTTCCACTGCATTGAAAAAACACAGAGAACTGCAGTCACTGAACACAATCTAGTCAAACAACAACAACAATGCCCAGACTCCATTCAAACACTTAAAATTAGTTAAACTTATTCTAACAGAAATGAGTCAGGGTAGAGAAATGTGCGATTTCATCATCTGGTGGCTCATGTTCAAAAATGGACATTTGTTTTGTGCTCAAACTTTGGCAGATGTTGGTTGTCTGGGATAAACTGCGTCATTACAAAGTTTCTTTGTCAATTAACTTTAGCTCACATGAAAAACAGTCTGTGAGAACTGAAGATGTCTCATTTTTTATACAGATAGCAAAGATAGTGGATCCTACTTTGTTGCTTTAGCCAAGGGAACCACTCAATGTGCTTTTTGGAGGAAATAAAAATGGTATAATCCTCAGATGTTACTTTTATTTCTCTGCTCTCTTAAGAGATGGATTGGCCAGACCTTGACATCCTCTTGTGTCCTCACTTGGCCAATGTCACATCTGTCATAACAAAAATCAGATCCTTTAAACAGATTGCAAGACACATTTTTCCCATTGAAGATTTTTAAAGGAAACAATGAGTTCAGTATGTTTCTATCAAAGTATGTTTCCCTTTTTTCCCCAAGTGCTGCTGTTTGTCTAAAACTGTTGATTGTGTTGATTGTTAGTTTTATGGGTTTCCAGACTTTACTTGGGCATCCACCCATATTGGAAATCCCTGCCAAAGAGGCCACCCAGTTTACGCTTTCATTTTTCCTATTTTCCTAAACATCAAAAAAGGGATGTTGTCCAATATTTTTTACAGGTTCACATAAAATATATCTGAAGCTGTATTTCTGGAGATTTTATCTTGGAAGTGTAGTTATAACCTATGGTGTCAGCAGTTCGCATTCCTGGATTTATTTATTTTTTGTCTGTATGATTATTCCCACTCCTTTGTGCCGAAGCAGAATAGATTGTCAGCATAATTTGCAATGTTTTTACACTTTCAGATGATTAATATATCCTTGCAATGGTGAGCTAATATTTCTCCTTCAGTTCAGCTTCAGTGTGTGAGCTCCTGGTGATTATTTTCAAGTAAATCTTCACAAGCAGAGTAGCTCAGCGTTTTATTTATAGTTGTGTGTTTTTACAGCTAAACACACAATCTTAGGATAATCCCGTTGGTACACTTTGTCCAACATGTAATGAGCACTGAAATCTCAGCTGGAAGTTGCTCCTTATTATGAGTTTGCCTCAAAGTACTTTGAAATTTCAAACTTTTTTTTTTTGGTGCTCCAGGTGTTCATTCTTTTAGAAATCACAGCACTACACGAATAGACATTTAAGTTCAACATTTTTTAAAATCTTTTTTCAAATTTAAGTACCACAGCCTACACTACTTAGATTTATTTATTTATTTAAATACTTCAAAAGAAAGTGGTTAACAACTGAACATAGTCCACTGTTGTGTAGCTCAGTGAGCAGCTGGTTTAGGGGGATGCGTCATCAGGCTCGTCTATAACTGTTTATGCAGGTCATTCTTGTCTCTTCTTCTTTGTTTAGCTCTGACCTCTTGCAAGCATTGTCAAATGTCGTGGCAAGCCAGGCTTTCACGGTTTGTTTATTAAAGTCAATAATTCCAAATGTGCTTACACAAAGCAAAGAAATAGGGGCAGATTTGATGGATTAGGAAGATCATATTTCCAGGTAAATTACATGAAGGATGTAAGCTGGGAGGGGAATCTTATGTGGTGCAGGAAAAAAAAAAGACTAAATATTCATGAATGCAATAAACAGCATAGTGTGCTGTATACAACATCACCAGACAAGTAAACATTAGCACGAATGAGGCTGCAGGATAAATCGCGAGTCTAGCCATCTGTGGATCCTACCAGCTTCTCTCTATGTGTCACAGCAAACATCACAGGTGTTTTGGGGTCTTTAATATGTGAGGTTCAAAAGGTTTTGCCTCAATACCTAGATGTCATATTTATCTTAAATGAACAATTAGCTTCTCTAAGATTTTAGAAAGCTTTGAAACTATTCATACATTTCAATAAATGACAGTTTAAAATTAATGTTTGACACAATAAACAATCAGAATTGAAAGTTATAATCAATTATTATGCATTTTTCCAGTCAGAAGACTATTATGATGCAGTGATACTGAAGCTTAAAGAGGGTTTTCTGAGTGTAAATGCGTTTCGTAGTTTTTCACTGGCTTTCTAAGAAGCTACTAAGTTTTTTTCTGAGCAGTTGGTTGCTCTCTGGCGATGCCGCCTCCCCAGAGCAGGCGGCTGGAGTTGAATTTCAAGTTAGCGAGACTCTTAGAATCAAGGAGGCATGATTTTCTGACAAACTCCATCAGCCTTTTGAGATCTCGTTGCATTAAATGTACTTTTTTGTATATCAGTTTGTTAATCTGAATACCTATTTTTAAGGTTAATCTTGAATGTTTGGTAGGCTTCCTTAGTACTGCTATTCCCTTTATATCCAAAGTGGGGAACCTTTTGCATTTATTAAGTGCAGTATGAGACTAAACCTTGCCCATCTGACTGATTTCTGGAATCAGCACTGCTGTTGGAGCAGTAAAGTCAAATATTTCTGGAGCTGAGAGAGAAACAGAAGCCAGAATCCTCCTGAACCTGCTGCACATGTGTCCCTTTCTTAGAATAGAGGAAGCCATCATAAGTAGGATTAAAATCAAGTCAAATTATTTAAATTGTAAAAAAAAAAAAACAAATGCTTGGGAGCTTTTAATCTAATTTTTTATAATATGTTAACTGGGTTCTTTTTATGGTTTTCAGTAAATGAATAAAATTATGTGGTTTATAACATCTTGAATATTAATATCAGCTTTTTGAAAATGCTTTAGTTTTTTGTTATAAACCCCTGTCTTTTCCCTTACTGGAACTCTTATTTCAACACTGCAACTGTCTGAGTCCCCATATTATGGTTTTCTCCTTTTCTAAATAATTTCACTTCTGCTGTTAGGCAAACTAAACAATATAACACCATAAAAGTGGCAGTGTGTATTTTTGTTTACATGTGTGGCAATGCGATCGGTTCAGGGTGCTCATGGTTTTACAGTTTCACACCAGAAGAAATTTTCCTTACCAGTCTGGACTCAGCAGCTCAGCAAACTTTTAAACTTAAAACTCTGAAAAATGCCAGTTAAATAATTTAAATCGAGAAACAACAGTACGTTTTCAATGTCAATCACTGATTTTACTTTCGGGCTGGATTATTTTAAATAAAAAGTACAAATGTTCTATCAACTCTGTTACTTAAACTGCAAAGATGCAACAAATATGTAAATAGTAAACATATCTTGACAAGCAGAAGTTACACATGGATGGTTGAATTTGAACTTGGATGATTTTCAGGATAAGACTGAGTCAGAGTTTATAAACTTTCACAATGTGAATGTGTGTGGTCTTCTAGTAAATTTCACCGTAGAATGATAAAATACAGCAGCCTGCAGGCTGCTTCCCTTGAAAGACACAATACGGCTCAAGCACAGGCCTGTTTCAATGCTCGGAGATTCACCTTTCCTAAATGTGGCGGACTCTATTAATGCCCAGTCTAAAGCAAGCATAGAGTATCTCTGACTCATTAGGGGAGATAACTGTCTGCAGGCTTTAATAGTAGCCTTTAGTTCTTTTTGTGTTTTTAAGTGGGCAGCCAAGTCTTTGAAGTGGGCCTGAGGCAGAAAGTGATGATCAGACATGTTTTTTGTGGAAAGTCATATGATGCTATGATTATACATGAAAGACGAATTATCAAGCTTGATGGCTGTGAAGGTAGGAGGGACAGAGTCCTCCGTAATGGTGTGTAATTACTGTCAGTTTGTTTGAGACATTAGAAGAAGAGGGGTTTCCAATAAATATTTTCTATAATATCTGCTGAAAAAACAATAATTTTAAAATATATATATTTTTTTATTAAGTAGATGTCCTTCCTGTTTTAAGTTGAATTATTCTCCTATATTCCTGTTTTTATAAGTGGTAGCATTTATTGATTTTGAACAAATTATTTAATTTAATCTTCAAATAATTACCTTTGTAAAATAAACATATCAAAACTCATTCAGGACGGTGAACCTTTTTGGGAAGAAATTAGTCATTGAGATTGTTTTAACTAATTTTCTATTAAAATAATGACTGCATAACCAAAAATCCAACGAAAACAATCCTGATTCTATTCCATTCGCCATAAGTTACAAAAGAAAATAATTTAGTCTCATTCTGTCTCTAATTCACTCTACTGTTAACTCAGGATGTGAAAATCCAGAGAAGCCACAATGCCTCGCGGAATAATTACAAACTTTTCATGCCAACATCATGCATAAGAAGCTTTGGATCGTAGGATAGTGCAGGCCGTAGCAGCTCACTACTGCATAAATGTTGGTTCCAAATACTTGAGGGCTCTCGTTAAAATATTTTGGTACAAGTAGACTAATGATACACATCACAGAACAAATAAGCAAACACTCAAGTAAGCTTTTTAACTTGCATTTTGAACTTAAAGCAGTGAGCTTCAATGGCCTGCACAACCAGTATCTGAATACCATGCAATACCAACTTTATTTAAACAGCACTTTAAAACAGTGATAGTTGAAACAAAATGCTGCACCTATAAAAATACAAAAAAGATGAATAAGGCATCACAATCAAAGATTAAACACAATACAACTAGTTAAAGGGGCAGTATTAAGTAAAATTTACTCTTTTGAACTTTACATCATGTTATAAAGTTATTCCCCCATCAGAAATATACATGGAGTGTTGACCTCATTCTTTTATGCAGGGTTGAGAAATCATTTAATTTCCCACGCCAACCATTTGGGCCTAAACTCTCACCGACTGCATCTTTTCCATGCAGTTCCTCATTGAAGCTACAGTTGTCCAGCCGAGCTTCTGCATTACAGATCACCCTCCTCTGCCGACTCAACTCCTCCAGACTAGCAGCAGCAGTAGCAATCAATGCCTCATGGACCTGCACATCTTCTGAGCTCATTATAAAAACTACTTCTCAGTCCGATGCTGGTAAGAATGGTTGTAAACAGCCTAATAGAGAAGCTATGTTGTGATGGTGTGTTGGAAAGAGCTGGAGTTTCTTAAAGAGACAGAGTCCTAATTTCAAAACATCAAATTGGGAAGTTAAATTTCTTTTAAGTCGCGTTTGATGTATACAGCAGTTTTATAACAACTGGAGGTAACATAGTTACTTGATTGTGCTATAAAATTGAGTCATGCTTGTAAAATTCATAATTCTTTTTGTTTTCTCTTTAAAAGCAAACAAAAATGTTTTAAAGTGGACTCTAAAATGCACAAGGAGCCAGTGAAGTAAGGCTAGTTTATGGCATGAAGCAGCATTTTCAACCATCTGCAGAGGAAGAGAAATAATTTACTCACTCCAACAAAGAGTCCATTACAATAATCTCTGTGAGATAAAATAAAATCATGAATCGCTGTTTCAGAGAGAGGTTTGGACAGAAAGGATTTATCTTTTGCCAGCTGTCTTAGGTGACAAAAGCATGATCTTACAACTGGTCTAATTTGTCTTTCCAATTTGAGATCAATGTCTAATTTATAACCCATATCGGTGACAGTTGATTTAAAATAAGCTGTCAGGGGTCCCAAATCAACAGTCCCACCACCTTAAAGCAGAAGGACAGCTTTTCAATGAAAGTCTGTTAGGACTGCTTGGATAAAATTAAAGTCTGTTTAGTCCCGAATTTCCTGAATTTAAATGAAAAGAAAATAGAGGTTTGGACCAACTGTCCTGCTTGGTTTGAATTTGATAATCATCAGCAAAGAAAAGGAAAGCAATTTATTAGATTGCTCCTTATTATGGAGCCGAAGGGAAGAGGTAAAAGTAAAAAAAAAAAAAAGAGGAGCCCTAAAGTTGAGCTTTGTGGGACCCCAAAAGATAGACGAGCGCATATTCAGTGTCTATAATGTTGACACAGTAGGATTGATAAGCCAGATCAGATCTAAACCAAACAGGATGTGATATTAAGATACTGCGCTTTGAATGTGATGTTAGACTCCATTGGTACCATTGTATCAGTGTAGCACTCTCACTCTTTTTAGACTGATGACATTTGTGTAACCTGTCAAAAGAATACTATTCTCACTTGCCTGTTCTCTCCCTCGTGTAAAACGTCACTGATAGGAACTACAGATGGGGATCAGAAAAGCATTCTGANAGATTTTTATATTGCGCAGCATTACAGGTAAGAACATTGATATGTGGTCAAGTTATTCACGTTTTCATGATGACTAATATTTAGAATGATTTAGATTTTATGGATTGGTAATTCTCTTTTTATATCAAAGTGCTACATAGAGCAAAACACGGACATTTCTGGAAATAGTTTTCTCAAACATCTCAGAATGCTAAATGAAGACAAAACCCATCAACAAGGTCCCTTCCACCTTATAAGCATTTTTGACTTTGCGGTTCAGGCTTAATTACTGTGACTGCACTTTTCAGTCTTCACTGTGAGATAAATGGTACATTTATATGTGCAAACACATGTGGCTTTAGGTGAGCCATGGTCCATAAATCAAACATGTAGTGAAATGCATGCTAAGAACAAAACATATCGCATACTCAGCATACTTGAGATAGCGTTGCGGATATTAAGTTACTCTCCAGGCGTCCTACCAATATTTGCCAGTGAAGTTTTGTAAGAGCATCTTGGGGTTTTCTGAACTAAGCTTTGATGTCTGCACATTTATTCTTTTCCATGACTTAAATGCCGACAACACAAAATAATTTACAAAAATCTGAGACAAGGAGCCATGTGGTATCCAGTTTTGCAGCTTGTCCAGTAAAAGTTTAACCACAACATTTCTTGTCAGCATGCGAAAAAAAAAGTCTCTGATACTTCACAGATGCTATAAGCAAGGAAAAACACTTTGCTCCTTACCGCAAAGGATCAAAGTGTTTTTAATCTATTGAATCTATTTGGAAAATACAATCCAAGATTATTAACCATAACTAAGGAACTGCATATCAAAATCCAAGTTGTGCATTTGTATGTTTGTATATTAGTCAAGCTCAGCTTGCTATGGGCAACTTGCTACCTGCAGCCCACCCCCCTCTGATTTGTCCCTCTTTGTTGCTGTAAACTGACTACTGCTTCTATTGTCTGTGTGCAGAGAAGCTTTTCTTTCTGATCTCCTTTTAATGCCAGTTCGCAATCATCTTATGCATATCTGAGTTACCTCCTTCATGAAGCTGACCCGTTTGCTGTAAGCCAAGTACTTTTGGCAATGTCAGCCCCATAAGCATGCAGAACTTTAAGTGATTTTCTCAGCAACTATAAAGGCTTCCATATGTATAGTTAAAGGTCTGTTAAAATTTCCAACAGTACCAGATGAAGTCATCTTGAGTCTAATAGCTGACTTTTATGTGAATTATGCAATAATTTGCAGTAGGTTTTTGGTGTATATTATTTCAGTTAAGTGTCCTACAGCTAGCTTCTTGTTTACAACCTTAGATGACATTCAAATACACCAATTTGCCAGGAACGCATGAGAACATTACCTTGAAGTGAGAGCAAGTCTGATGGCTTCTATTGTAACACTATGCAGTTAAGCCTAGTAGGTTTCTTGGGGGATGAGAGATGACAGGTGTTTTTCATTAATTTACAATAAAAATCTAAACTAAAATTAAAACCAAATCTTATGCATATATAAACTTAAAACATAAAATTGTTTGCTTACTTAATAATGAACTTTTAGGTTGCTTATTTTTTTTACAGTGTAATGGCAAATTCATGCATTGTAAATGAAAGTTTAATCCACTTACCTTTAAAGTATCTTCTCCCATAGATATAGAATTCATGAAGCTTCCTGAAATATATCCCAGTTTGTATGTCCACTTCCACAGAACTCCAAGAGCAGAACAACCGTTTTAGTCCAAGCACTCCTATCTGAGCCTTGCACTTGTTTGAAAATTGTTCAGAAAGAAAGTGAAAAACTTCCTACAGGCTGCAAGATCTCTGTGGCTGCACCAAGCTCAGGTCCTAGTGCCCCCGGTCTGAAACGTTACTTGGATATATGGGTGGAGGCATTTTAATAAACTCTCATGAAAAATATCATGAGAAAAATATCCACAAAGCAGTTAAGAAAATCTTTTATCTTATTCCACAGGGAATTCCATTGAAAATTTGTAATGTGTATTTTGCTACTTGCAGTCTTAAAAATGGATTACAATCAAAATATATAGAACAACTTGCACAGACAGGTATGTAGCCTTTGAAGTGCCATTTGTAGAAATTATAAATTGAGGACAGCTTGGCTAGCCATAAACTTAAGGTACATACAGATATGAACATAAATTTATTACATCCAAAGGTTAACTATTGATGACAACGCCTATATATTTTAGCTAACTATTGACTACTGATCAGTAGACCAAGGTTCAAGTAAAAGCTTGGACTCACAGAACAGTGATTAAGATAAACTCAGAATATGCTACATTTAACTGACTTATTTACAATGATCCTCAGATTTTTTGGTGTGCTTCTTTGATTTTGCATTCTTCATTTTTGGACAATCTGAGTTGAGACTATACTGTAGCACCTTTTCCCTTAGTTCCAGCAGGCTTTGTGGAGCTGCTTCACGGTAGATGGAAAACAACTTTTTGCATTTCCACCACCTTGTGATGGCAGCACTAAATTACAACACAGTACTAGTATTCTGTATCCTGTAATAACTAAACAAGTTCCTTAAAATCAATTCCCATTTTTGACAGGCATAATCTTACAGTACAGTTCCTATAAAATCGGTGTTACATGAAATGTTGTATTGAAACTTCATTTAGCTCTGGAAACAGGCAAACATAGGGAAATAGAACACAGACATTATGACTCGGACTGCAATACCAGCTCTGCTGTTCATACTCCAATTATAAAACATATAAAAATAAGAACACTTATTTACATACAGTTGCTCCATGTACGTCTTTATGTATTCTTGTGAATGCCCTACTTTTGCAGAAATTTGAAAAACACAATTTATATGAATACACTTTTTTTCACAAAATCAAAAGACAAGTTATAATTTTCCTTTCTTATTTATTTATCCTCAACAGTTTTTTTTGTGTCTGTATCTAATGTAGAACTATGATAATAATTAACAATAGGAAATAGCTGAAGTAAAATCAGGTTTGAGTGTATTGCTCACCTTTTTGCTGTTGAATGAAGGTGAACTTTGTGATTTGCCTATGCTTATTTTAGTAAAATTATTTGTCAAGTATTTGTGTTTATTCTCCAACTGGCTTAATAGCAAGTCCTTGTTGACAATTTCCAAGCATTAGACAAGTCAAACTGAGGGAACAGACTCCAAACCATTGTACATAGTGTATAAAAGTGACAAATAACAAATAAATCACCTTTTATTCTAACACTTTAAACACATTAGTTTTGGAGACAGTTCTGGTGTTTTATGCCATTCACATATGCCTTGCGGTGCGAAACAGAAATCCACAGAAAGACAACAAACTGCTTTTTTTGAGATTGAAGAAATCAGAGGTAGCATAATTTAGATTGAAATGGACAGAGACATTTTTTTGTGCACCTGACATATTCATTATTGTTCGATTGGTTTTGATTTCTCTTTTGAAGAAAAAAAAAGTCAGTTCATCCACCTGGCAGTTTAAAGCAACCTTTATCCAACCTTTGATTCTAGATTTTTGGGACTGAAATCAGTATTGATACCAAAGTTTTATGAGAAGGAATTGAAGAAGCCCAAATTTCTTTGGCTGTTCTTTTCCTTCATTTTATACATATAAAAAAATCTGTTGTGTCCTGTAGCTGTGAAACCCATTTATATGGAAATGAAGGACCACAAAGGAACCTATTTAAAGGACTCTAATCTCTTGGATGACTATTGGAATTTTATTTCTTCTCTCTTCCACTAATTTCCCACATGTATTGTTTTAGCCAGTTTCTAATTTAGATTTTATTTTGGAGGAAAAACAGATGTTAAACAGACACATGATGTCTTCATCTTTATTTAATTGTTTTCACATATTTTAATGTTTCCAAGGGCCTTTCATTGCAAATGTGTTGAAGCAGCTGATATCTGGTGAATGTCTGAGTTTTTTCTATTATGAAAAAGTGAAACAATTCACCTTACAAACTTTGAAAAATAATTTATTCTTTTTTTTTGTTTTGCTCCAGTCTGTGGTGATTGACTTGGTCCATAATGTAAAATTGCTTAGCTTCTTTTAAACTGACGTAATTGTCGACATGTTGCAGCAGAGGATAGGATTACAGACTGAATGTGTTTGAAGCTGCAAGTGAGTGTGTGTGAACAGTGCAAACGTTTCAGGAGAGATCTGAGTCCGGACGTGAGGAAGCATAAACTAACCCAGGTGTAATAAAAGTGCATGTGTGGATGTGAGACTTCCTTTGAAACTCTGAGAATTTCCTTTCTCATCCCTGCCTGTTAGGTTAGGTTTAAGTCAAGGTCATTGGAAAATCTGAGTTTTATGCTTTTCTCCATTTTACTCAAAATTGAATAATGGCTGAGATTTTTTTTTCTTTATATAAGTGTTTCAGTGTGTTCACATATAAGTAACTACCAGCTTTACACATCTGGATTCCAATAACAACATGTGGAAACAAGATCAGCTTACCAGATTACACCCGGGATCAAACCCTGGCTTTGATTATCATTTTAAGCTCACCGTGTCAGGGTTGACATTTTTAAGCATCTGATCAGATGTTGAAAAGCTACTCTTTGTCTGCCTTAGGTTAGCGCTGCTACCCAAAATAATATGGGAACGATACGAGATTGTAGGTAATCAGAAGGACTTAATATCACTTAGACATTGGAGGGATTTTGCTGCTTTTGGGATTAAAAACTGACCTCTCTCTGATGGGCTGCGAGGCTCATTTGCAAGAACCTGTTTAGTCACTGGGCAGTGGAGACGGTACTGCTTGTCAAAAATTTGGGATACATTTAAATATTCCTTCAAAGTGAATTACAAGAAGATGAAAAATAGGGAGAAAGTCACAGCTTGTGCATAAAATGCTTCATTCCACACCAATTGATTGAAAGTAGATCAAACCTTTTTTCAAGATTGAAAAAAATATTGAGATTTAAAGAAAAAAAACATGACCCTGCACTGAAGAGAAAAGGTTTCACATTTGTAGAGTTTTTAATTTTACTTTTAATATATGAGGCAGATATTATGTTTGTTGTACACTTATATATACAAACTGTTTTCTCCAGATCCATTCAAAATGTCGTTGCTGGACCTACATCACCCCTGCCACTCTGTCTCTCTCTCTCTCTCTCTCTCTCTCTCTCTCTCTCTCTCTCTCTCTCTCTCTCTCTCTCTCTCTCTCTCTCTCTCTTCTCAGCCTGCTATCTGCTCTCTCCCCTCACACCTGTAACCTGTTAGTCAATTAGCCAGGTTTATTGTTCCAGCATTCACCTGCTCAGTATTTAATCACCTATGTCTCTCATTCTTCCTTGCTAGTTCCTCCTGCTAAATCCTGTTAATGTCTGTTGCTTTCCTGGTTCCTGTGATTTTGTTTGTTTGTTGGTTTTTTGTCCTGCCCTGGCTCCCTGTGTTCTCCATATGTTTTTGTTATGATCTTTTGTTGTTTTCATTGTTCATTAAATCTTCAAATTCAACTCAACATTTCAACCTGCTGCTTTCCAGTCCACCACCAATACACATCATGACAAATTTAGCCCAGGACTGCTTGAGCATAAGGTGACAATATAATCAACCAGTTCCATCAATTCCAGAAAGTCGTTACATTTCATATGAAGCTAAATAGCCGCACCCTGTCACACGAACAACCATCACATGCAAAATGAGTCAAATGTTCCTGTTTTATCTCTTGTTTTGGCACAATATTATTCACAAAGAACTGAAGGTAAACAACATATTTTTCTGGAAAATGTGAAATGGACCTTTATTCACTTTTTGCTCAGCAGGAGATTTTTTGCCCATTGTCTTTGTCTTTGATGAATCAGAAGAGTGACCTAAACTGAAGCAGAAGGTTGCAGGTATGATTCCAACTTCCTCTTGTCAAATGCCAAAGTGGGCAAGACGCTATAGGCGCTTTTCCATTAGACCGCCGCTAACTGGTTCGGTCCTGGTCCGCCACAGTCAGATTTGTTTTCAATTAGCAAATCCGGCGCAGCTCTGCCTGGCTGTTCTCAGATTTTTGTACCTATTTCGGGGGTAGTACTAGCCGGAATGGCTGTGATTTAGCTGTTTGCTGCTAGCAGCTTGTTGCTCTCAAGAATGGATAGCAATAGAATAGAGAAACGGTGAAGTTATGGTTAGCCTTATGTTGGAGCTATAGCTTTGCTAATTAGCTTGTGATATGAATCTTATTTTGCCTCTAGATTAAAAATAAATACATAAAGTTCTTGAGTGGCTGTCGGTTTATATTTTGACTGCATTACCTAAATCCAAATGGTTCGACATTTTAAAAAACTAAAGTGCCTGAATGTAATTACATTTATATGCATAGCAAAATAATGAGCTGATCTGAGTCTTTATCATTATGCTTGGGCCTGCAATGGATTTCTGTAAGACAAAATGAAATGTCTGGATTTATTCAAGTCCATCAGAACCAGAATCTCAAGGTTCTCCGTTGCTGAGTGTTGCTGCAATCAACATTGGAGAACTAAATTGAGCTGCTGGTGCTCACGGTCTGCCCACAATATGGAGGAACAGGCCATAAGCCCACTACCTGGGGTAGAACCGAACTGCACATTAACAAACTGGTGGCAACGTGCCACCAGTTGTTTTCTGTTTAAATTAGAAAACTTGAAGAAAGTGGTGTAAAGATTGTGGTTGAAAATAAAAATCAGACTGCTTGAACTGATTTTTTTCCCCCAACAATTGCAGAATTAATTTTTCTATAAAAAGGATTCCGCTTAGAAGGCATCTGGGTGACATTTAATGGCATTTTCGGGCAAACTGCAAATTAGAATGTCTTTTTTAACAGCTACACAGTAACTCTGAACTTTCAAAAGAAAAGAAAATATGTGTACTTTGGCAATCCACATCTGGCCTTCATCAGCCACATCAGCTTAGGCCCAGCATTTGAAAAGACAGCTGACTTCGTGGAAGAGAGCAGGAAGCGAGGGCTTATTCTTCTTTCTGTGAAACATTCAGATTTGATTACCACTAAGGCACAGCAGAGCACATTGTAGCACAGGTCATCTTTGTCAGTTGCCGTTGGCTGTCTTGGTTGACAGTTTCCTTGTCAACCTCTGTAGTCAGCAGGGATCATGTTTAAAAAACGGCTTTGCATGGGGAAAAAGGATTATCTGATTATTTACAGTCTATTCACAGAGTTCCAAACAGAAAATATGGGGACTTTGTGCACCTGAGTTAACTGGGGACCAGAGCTACCTCTGCTAAGAAATCAAACCAAGCTAGTCTAAGCATGTGGTCTGTGACCCCACTCAGCCTAGGTCCAGATTAGCCTGGGGCCACCAGGAAGATAGCCTTTCAGAAGAGGCTCGCTAACCTCAGAGGACAATGGCCATGTTGTCTGTGACCATTTCTGCATCAGATTAAATTTCTCACAAAGGAAAAGAATTTTAAAAATTCCTCCTCTCTTTAATTTCATGTCAAGCTGGTTGAGACTTTAACGTTTTGGCAGCTAAATAGTTACTGAATCCATACCAAACATTTTACAACCTAACACTGTTAACATCTTACTACTGATTTATTATTCCCAGCAGTGGTTTTGTAAACTGCAGAACTCAGTAGTTTCCTGTTGTTTAGAAATTTATGATTTCATATCTTTTTATAGGCTTCACCATTGCTCATATGTGTGTGTTTATCATGTACGTCCTCTGCAGCTTTGTCTGTTTCTGTTACATGATTAGATTCTCAGCACATCTGTGTTTACAGCTGTGAGAAGATGATCGAGGGATATTTTCTGTCTTGTTATTATTTGTTGATAAAGAGTTTAGTGTGTGTGTGTGCGTGTGTGTGCGTGTGTGTGTTGTGTGGCCTTGTATTTGAGACAATTTAAGGACCAGTTTTCCTACAAATACTAAGTTATGAGGACCAACTGCTCCTTATGTGGCACAAAGAGAAGTAGTGTTTTTGGGTCAGGGGTTAGGTTTAGGACTAAGGTATGAATTGAGTTTAGGTTAGATTTAGGGCAAAGGTCATGGTTAGGCTATAGAAGTGAATGAAAAATAAACAGAAGTTCATGCAAAGTCTCTGTGAAGATAAAAAGACATATTATATTTGTGGGTGTAAGCTACATATAGAGGACCACTTTCATACTATAGGCGAACAAAGGAAGGTCATTTGTGGAAAGTAAGGACCTTTTCCCGGCCCTCACTTTTTTTTTTGCAGTTTTACGGTTTTCTGCTGCCTGACCCAGAAAGTCCCGGTTAGATATAAATACAGTTTCTAGAACTAATGGAAGTCAATACAAAGTCCTCAGTTTGTATAGAAGACCAGGGATGTGCATGTGCATGTGCGTGTGTGTGTGTGTGTGTGTGTGTGTAGGTGTGTGTGTCTGGGGTTTGTGGAAAGTAGTTGTACTGATCAGTCTATCTCAACACCAAAGAAATCGTCTTAGTTGATTTTTATTGCAATTGCAATGATGGAATAATTATAATATACCACATAATTATGTATATGTAATTGTGTTTTATTTCTTAAATTTTATAGGTTCATTGTGTGAGTTTATCTTGATGAGTTTGTACTTGCTCTCAAAGAAGACAGACATTTTTTTTCTCTGCTCCCTCCCTGCCCATGCCTGCCCTGCTTGTTCTGTTTTTGTAATTTCTTTTTCTATATTTTTGGAGCCTTTCTTTGCACATCATCCAAATCTACGAATTATGGATCTGGTCAACTGCTCTCAATGAAATTAATCAAATTTTCGACGAGAAGTCTGGGCACAGGAGAGCCCTCTTGTCCTGGGGGGACACACCCGGCAGGATTCACCCTGGATTTATTCATGATAACAGAATTTCTGCTGTTTGGAGCTTGTGGATTCCTGGATTATTGACAAATTTGTGACAGACTTGCCCAAACTAGCGAGCACTCGGACTGTTGGTGTGGACAAACACAAGGACTCTAAAACTCACTAATGAGTTGGAATTGATCTTGGAGAAGTTGCTAGTTTCGGTTCAGTGGAGTTATCAAACTAATTTGGATGATGTGTTGGAGAGACTTTAGGGAAGATTGAAATTTATAATCTTCCCAACCTAAGACATTCTGTTTCTGAATTGGCTTTCCCCGTGTGGCCTTGGAAGGGCTACATATTTCTAAACTCTCTCCCCTCCTCACCCACTCCTCACCCCCTCCTGTATCCATGGAGTTGCGAAGCTGAGCACTCCCAAGGACATTCCTGGATAAACAACACCTTTATCTGACTCTGCCAGGAGGCTCAGTAACGTGGCTTCATGGCCCTTTGACGTCACCGCCTTCACTTGTGTCTTTGTTTTGCCCTTTGTTTTGTCTGAATGTTGCCATTTGCCCTAATGTGTTCTTTCCTCTTTTTTGTTTTAGAAATGGTGGAGTACTCCCTATTTAGACCAGAAAAGAATTATTTTAGTCTATTAGTACTGTCAGAAATTGTGGAGTACGCACTTTTTAGATCAATATTATCCAGCCCAGAAATGGAATCAGAATTAGAATAATAATTACTACCAACTTAGAATCCAGAAATACTTAAAAGAGACAATCACTGTTATATTACTTTTAACCCAGAAAAGGATTTAGTCACTTTTTAGAAATGGAATTAGATACTTAGCAACCCTGAACAGGAACACTTACTTTACATACTTTAGAACAACATTAGATTAGTTTTCTTTTTTCTTTCCTTTAGTTTGTTATTTTGTTTGCATTTCTTTTAACTCATGTAAAGCACTTTGAATTTCCCTCCTGCTGAAAATGTGCTATATAAATAAAATTACCTTAACTTACCTTACACCCTAGCCGCAATTACTATCCCAGGTTTCTGTTAACAGAAACCTGGGATAGTAGGCAGGATGTCATCTGAACTGACATCCTGCCTAATCCTTTAAAATGTTTTAAATCTGAAATCTTTCAATGACACTTCCTGAAATTATTTAACATTTGGAATTCTTGTCCTATTGTTAAAGTGTTTTTAAGTTAATAGGGTGGTTTCATGTCAAGTTTTACAGCTGTGGTTTTTGTTGTTTTGCATCAAGTTAGCTTTTTTCTCTGTTGAAAATATAAATTGAAATTACCAAAAAACTGACAAACTGTAAAAACAGCATGGTTGAGGATTTACATCACTGAGATTTGCATACTTCAACAATAAGACTTTGTAATATAGCCTGCTGTTCTTTATTAGGCTTTATTTCACTGGGCTGGCTCAGTGCCCTCCACTGACGCTTCATGGCGTTGATTAATTGCCTCTGTACAGAAGTTGTGTGCAACAGGGTGACACAGAAAGTGGAAAGCATTGTTTAACAAAAGAGTCTGCTGCGACACTGACTAAGATTTTTTTCCATTGGTTTTTGGCTGTCATCCACTTGGAATGTTCCCTTTTAATTCTCCACTTTTTGGTTAAGCGTGGTCTTTGTTCAGTGACATTTCTCCACCCATTTACAGATGTTTGTCTTTAAATTTTTAACAGTTGAATGTGTCATCAATGTTCCCCAATTGACTTGTAACTTAGAACCCAAAGCAGTAAAAGTTGATTTTAATTGGGGGAAAAAAAAGACAAATACCATAATTGGTTCAAGTATCGTCACTTGAAATCCGGTAAGGTTGAGGCAGGATACATTGTCCTCAGCCCGTAGAAGTGTTACCCATAAATTAAATTGTTGATGCCTATTATACTAATGCCACAAAACACTAATGATCCTCACACCTCTATTCCCCACTAACTACCACATAGAAAAGCTCACCCACACTCTAACAGGATCCTGTGATTCTCTATCTACCAACTAAGTTTGTGAAACTTAGTTTGTAGCCAAATCTTTCTTCTGCTAAGCAAAGAACAGGTGGAGGTTCCTCTGAAGTAGTTTTTTATGTCTAGTTTCAGCTGCAAATACTTCAATCAGATCAAAAAGAAATGAAAATATTGGAAATCTATCCAACAAACATGAAAAACAGCCCCTTCATTAAAAGTAGATTAAAATAAACGATAGATAGTATTTGCACATTATAAACAGCTTTTTGTTCCTAGTTGCAGGTTGGCATTTATTGGAAGTGATGGCATTATGAGTTCTTCTTTGTTTTTCTGATTTTACTCCACCTAAAAATGATATAAAATATTCATTTTAAATCACAGTTCAGATTTTTTCTTTAATAACCATCGTAGAAAACATCAGTTGATGATTAATTTGTCATACAATTTTTAAATAAATCTGTACTTTATGCAAAAGTAGATATTTTATAATATAATATCTACTTTTGCATAAGTTTGACTCATTTGGTTTTAAATATTTTATGGGTTTTTTTTAAACAGTGTGATTGTATATCTTATAATTGCCCACTGGGCATTAGCCTGTTGGTAATCCGAAGTCAGATTTTCCTGTGATCATGAATTCACTATAAGACATGTTCAGCATGACCATGAGCCTCTAATTGTGATTTTCTGTTCTGGATTTTATTTGCCTCCTTAACTCTATGTTGACACTTTCTTCTCAGATGTGGCTTTTGTGGTCTTTTTCAGTCGTGCAGTGGCCCCCTCTCTCGTCATGACCTCAGATTTTGAGCAGAAACTTTCTCTCCTCTCTAACACTCCACACTGACAGACCCATAATTACAGCCAGAGAAATACATAGGGTTCCCCTCAGAATCACTGAAACGGCAGTAAAAACCACTGAAAACACTCCACAATCAGCTTTGTCAAAACAAATTGTAGTATTTTCTGTGCAACCTCTGAATCCAAGCAATTGCTTTATCACACACAAGGATTTCTAAGCAGATGTCAATTGACACAGGAGAAAATAAGAAATACAGATTTTCTTTATACCTGTGCAGCAGGATTTTTATAGAGTACAACTAATGTTAGTTTTACAATCTAATTTACTTTATTTTTTCCACACAGAAGCAAATCAATGCCTATAATTTTTCCCAGTCTCCTAACCTGATAACATGAATCAAAGCAAAATTAGGCCTACTTAAGGGATGGAAACTAAACATGCAAGTTGAGTCCCAAATATTTAGCAGTCTGGACACCAGATGTGTCCAGTATGTATCACATCATTTCAATCAGTGCAGCCTGAATATGCTCTCAAGAAGTTTAACAGTAGACGTTTTATGTATGGTGACTCTGAGTGCCTGATAAAGGAATGTGCAGCAAATTAGGCAAGTTAATTATGCGTACATGTTCCATGTACTGTGATTTGCAAAGCTATATAAATATTTGAATTTTTTGTCACATAGCAACAACACCAAACTTCAGTGTGTGGATTTAATGTGATCCTCTAAAAGAAAGTAGTGATACTGTGAGGTGGAAGGTAAATGAAGCATTCAATTTGATTTAAAAAATGTACTTATACACCAAAATATAAAAAAATTTCAAGGATCATTTAGATTTGGACAATATTTTGTGTAAATCCTCTTTACAATCTGCAGATTTTTGTTTGCGGAACAGCGCTTGTTCAGCCAGAGCATCAAGTCAAGTCACAGATTCTAAGTTTGCTTTAGGTTTAGATTTTGACCGTGCCATTCCATTGTAGCTCCAGCTTAATGTTTGGGGTTGAAATT
>CAEGAF010105848.1:0-45231 GCA_903067075.1 Micropoecilia bifurca
ATATATATATATATATATATATATATATATATATATATATATATATATAAACATTTCTGGAGAGTTAGTGTCATACTCTCACTTTGACAAGCTTCAATAACTCTTTCTGAAGTGCTCAGAGGACCTTGTTCCAGATCACTTTCTTTGACACTGTGAACCGAAGCATTTGCTTTGTGGAAGCGTTGCTCGCCTTGAGGGGCCCAGCTATCTGCCTCAGTAAGTACCTTTACCCTGCACCCCACTCCCCTCTGTCTGTTCATGCTCTCCTTAGCATAAATAAAGACCCCCCTCGCCCTTTACTCCCCGCATACATGTCTTTGCAATAACACAGATTCTCCTGCAGTACCATGACACTGAAGTGAGTCTGTTTTTACTCTCCCTCCTTCGTCCCTCCATACTCTCCATTAGCCTCCTGATGTTTTTGCACACCCTAAACTCTGGCAGGGTGGAGGGGGGGATGTCTATTCAAACTATTGCGCTTCTGTCATCATCTGCATGACTGCACACACTTGAGTCTTCTTGCATTCCTTCTTTTCTTTTGCATTGATTCCGTGCCTATTGTGGAGGCTGTTTTTGGGGTTTTCAACACGCCGCAGCATTGCACAGCTGCACGCCTGTTTAAGGTTTTTGTTTCTTTATTGTGTTTGCTGCTGCGAGCACTCAAACTTGCCATGAGATGCCATCCAGCATTATATGTGTCTCTGCGTGTTTATGTCCTGCAGAAATATTTACGAGCATCGCAAACCACATTTACAGCTTGCAGCATGGCAGATTTACACGATTCTTTGATACATCAGGTCACATACGTGCACTGACCCTGAAGGAGCCGGGTTCACCTCTGGCTTTAGTCAGACTCGCTTTGTTAACTGAGCTATAACACATCTCCTGCACAGAAATCAGTTTATTTCTGCAGAATTAGGCTTTCGCAGACCTTTCTATGTAAAGTTTCAGGAGTTCACGGTATGAGACACATTAGCCACATATATTCCTCCAGACAAACAATCCTGTGGGAGTGATGAATCCAGCGCGCCGAGTGTCAGCGAGTACACATTCTAGTGTTTTACCCACGAGAGGTTTTTGTTGGCTACACTTTGTAGCTGGTTCACATGGGAACTGTGGACCCGCTTTGTCTGTGAATGATCATGTATGTAGAGACTCAATAATTCTCTTTCTCTTGTCCCTGAACAACGGATAGCTTAGAAATTTCCAGCTGTTTGCGACAGCTGCGTGAGTTAAGAGGTGGGGGGGCGAGGGAAAAAAGGGAACAAATCAAAGATGGAGAGGGGTTAAACACAAGAAGATTTCATAGTTAACAGAGATCAGAGGGGCAAAGAAATCTGAGATGTTTGTGTGCGGTATGGCAATGCGTGTGTGTCGGTGTTGAAGCCAACGTTTTTGGCTTCCCACGGTGCTACCTGAATGTGTCTTCAGTGCTGAAATATTCAAAACGTTCACTTAATACCACATCAAAGTAAGAACGTCTCCTTGTATGCCTGGGAGATATGGTTGGAATAATGTATCACGATATAGGCATTCCATATGTCGATATTTGTCAGTATTTATTGATACGTTTTTTGTTTTAAATATCTGAAATACCACCAAGCTGGTGGCAGGACTTTCCTATTTTATCCGCAGTTTCCTCTTGAGTTGTGCGAATCTTTTCCATTTTTTATTATTGTTAAGCAGTTATGAGGCCCAGTGGTGAAACCTGAAACTGCTGCTGCACAAGGTACTCAACAGGTCGTTGCTAGGTAACCACAAGTCATTCAGCAAGTCGTTGCTAGGTAACCAGTGAGTGAGAGAGATAGTCAATGCCACTAGCCTTTCTTTACTGGCCGTGAAAGCTTGAAATTATTAAACTTTGTATCGGATGTACTTTCTATTTATATTGATTACGTGTCTATCAAATTATTGATTTATTGCCCAGCCTTTTCTGCTTTGAAGAAAAATGTACGGCAATTGTTCATGATAAATGTTCTAAGCTACCTTGTGTGGTTTGATGATTCGTTTTTTAAAGCTCCAGCATCTCACTGGGCAAACGGGGTTAAACCCAAATTACTATGATGGTGTCATCTTGGTGCAACGACAAACGTGACGCACCATGTCTTGTTTTTGTGGCAAAAAGTGATGTTTTTCTATTCCCCGATCAACTGACTGGGTTGTGTTGCACCAGTGGCGCCACTGTAGCCATACCTTACTGTTGTTGTGTGGACCCACAGGAACGGTGCAGTATGTGTCGCTTTTACAAAGGAAATCTGCAAAGTAGCGTATGGAACTGCATCAGCCTGTGCCGTACCGCTAAGTGGAAACGAGGAATTACAGTCCGGCAGGATTCATGTCAGCCTAATTTTTCAGCTGTTGTTTATGAGCAGGTATCCTGAAACTCCATGGCTCCACGAGGATTTCTTGAACGAGCGCCGGTTCCTCATGCACACGCGCACACGCCTTCGCGCGCGCTCACACAGTCATTCGCTCTCAGCAGATTTATGGGAGCAGCCGTTCCAAGAAAATCTATCACTTCCATATGTTGCGAATGCGCTGCTGGCCAAAGCAGCATGCAGGCTGCATGTGTGTAAAATCGTGGAGTGTTTGTGCCTACCTCCAAGGCCTCCAGTTAATTCTCCAGTTTCATTATTAGATGTTTTTTCCTTTGCCACTCGATCCGCTCCACCATGACTTCTCTGGAGACCAGTAGAGAAACGGCCTTTTCTTTGGTAGCTATGCATACTGGTTCAGTGTGTGGCTCTAAATTATTTGACTTCCCCCTCCTCTCTGTCTTTGTGTCTTGACCCTCCAGGTGTGCGGAGGAGGTGCGTTGGACTCCAGAGCAGAGCAGTGCACGGCCTTTAACAACCAGGAGTTCATGGGTCGCCTCTACAACTGGGAGCCTTTCACTGAAGGTGAGCGCCGAGTTAACACACTCGCACAGTTGTTAAAGCGTTTCCTTGCTTTAATTCGGTAAGAGGTTTATAGGGAGAATTAACTGGCACCGCAAGGGAGAGAGTAAAATGTAAGCTTGAGTGAGTTCAAATTTCTCTCTAATGAATGTGATTTGGAAGGTGTCCTCTCATGCCCAGCCCCTCCGGCATCCCCCATTTCTCCACACAGCATCGGCAGCAAAGGGAGTAGAAAAGAAAAGCAAATGATTGGAGCTCAATCTACTTCTGTTCTTTGCACAAAATACTTTGCTTCTTTTCTTTTTCCTTTTGTTTGTCCAACATCTCTCCCTCTCTGCCCGCGTCTCCTGCCAAACGTCTCCTCCCTGCTCTGACGGAGGACGCAGATTCCTGCAGCGTGAGATAAAGAGCACAAGAGCAGTGATGAGATGTGTGTGTCACACGACTTGTGGAAGCAAAATTGGGGCAACTTTAGAAGTTGCTCGGTTTTGGTTTTACAAGCAGACCGTTAAAAGAAGTACTGCCTGAACCTTTTGACGTTTTGTGACTTTGTAGCCGCAGATGGGGGGAGGGGAGAGATTTTAGGTGATAGACCAACACAAGATGCATTTTATTGTTTTTTCCATGAAAATAGTCTCTCTAAAGTGTGACACATATTTCTCTGCAGCACACTTTATCTTGATTACCCTAAAAAAGGTCAAGCAACTGGTTTGTCTCAGATGTTAAACAATTGTTAAATAGAGTTTTTTTGTGTTAAATATCCAATATACTGCCAATCCAGTGACATGGCCATATGAGGCACAGTGCCAAAAATTGAAACTGCTCCCACTTACTAAGGCCTACTGTGTGTATTCTGTGGACCGTGCAGTATCTGATCACTCTGTCCGAAAACGGTTGATATTTTATAGTTAAGGCTACGTTTCTCATGTCAAAGTCCTTTATTTCCCACATTCTGAATGGATACCAACAGGTTTGGTGAGCTGGTTGACACAGAGAGCAGCAGACATGCTACACGTCCTCATTGCGACCAGTTCAATCTCAGCATCATCATCTCGGCGTCTCATACAAAACACTTCCATGCGAAGGCTGTTTCCTGCTGAGCTGCTTCCTGTGCATCACCAAATACGCCTTTTGTAAAAATGTAAATTTGTGTGGAAGTGTCCGGGGAACCTCTGCATGACTTCAAAAAGTGAATTATGCTCAAGTATGTTGGGTCAACCTGAAACTGCTGCTGCGCGCTTTACTCAACAGGTTGTTGCTAGGCAACCAAAGAGCGAGCGAGTGAGTTGATGCCACCAACCTTTGCTTAGCCGACGGTCAGAGGTTGAGCGGCAGAGGTTGTTGCTCTGCCTACATCCCCCAGAATGCTGTGCGGTTCCGAATCAGAGTTCAGTTATTATTAATTATTCTATCAGTCGTAATTTCTATTGATTCTGATCACCTGTCTACCGCAGCATACAGCTCTGGAAAACATTAAGAGACTCCACTACATTGAACCCCATTGAAAACCTCCTGGCTATTCCACCAGATATTTATTTCTGAACTCTTCCTGAGTTAAAAATTAGGGTTGTTGTAACTAACTGAATATGACCTTGATTTCTTTGCATTATTTGAGATCTAAAATAAATAAATACCAAATTTTCCTCTGGAATTTCAGAGACATGTCGTCAGTAATTCATAGAATAAAAGAACAAAATTAATTTTACTCTAACATATACATAAAAAAGTAAAATCAGAGAAACTGATCGGTTTAAGTAGTCTCTAAATTTTTTCCAGAACTGTATATTTTTTATCATTTTATCACAATCACTGGGTTTAAACATGGTGGTAGCAGAATCATGCTGTGAGACGCTGGGCTTTGGTGCAAACAGGGAAGAGAAAATAGCTGGAGCCTATTCAAGACTTCCAACCCTAAAAAAGTGGCCTAATCAAAGCCCAGACCTAAATTCAATAACAAATCTATTTCAAATCTTGAAAGTTGATGTCCACGGATTCTAATCAGTCTGAGTTAGAAGGATATGCAGTATTGAAATATGCAGAGCTCCCATACAAGGGTGTCTGTGTCATGGTGTGGGTTTAGTTCTTTTTTGGCAGCAAAGATGGTCAGAGGTGATAAAAAGATGGATTGAGTAAACAACACAACTGTGTATAAGTGCAAGAGTCCAGACTTCTATACATGTTTTTTTTTCAATGTAGGAGGAAAAGAAACAAGAGACAGAGAAAGCATTTTATAGATATTTCAGGAATTTTAGGGGGAAAAAAAGAAGAGTGAATAGAAAGATTATAAGAAATGCAGGAGGGGAGGAGAGAGAGTAAAACGCAGCTGTGAGATGATCTCAGTTGTGTTTGTCATTAGGCTTATAAAGCATGTGCAGGATCTCCTGTGTATTTACATCATGGGCGTACTGGTTGAGGGCGTTTTGCATGCGGATAGCTGTGTGAACCTGGGATGAAATGTGGGAAAATAGTTTGCACGTGTGTGTTTGTGTGTCTGCCGTTTGGGATTTTACTGTATCGGTAAAGCCGAAGCTGTGAACACACAAACACCCTGAGAGCAGAGACTCAGAAGCTCGGCTTTTACATACACAGCTTCGCTTTTGGTTCTGCTCTGTCATAACATAAAACACACTTACCGATCTACCCTCAAATAAACGCATTGCACGAAATTGAAACCAGATATCCAGTAGAGTGCGTAACAAAAACACCATTTTCTGCTACAAAGTGGAACCCGATGCTGCTTAAATACTTACAGTTGAAGAGCTGCAGTCGATATTTTTTTGTAAGCAGTGGGTCAGATAAAATGACCCAATTAAGTCCTCCCTCTGTGTGTTTTATTAAGTGTCAGCCACGTATCTTAGTTTTCCATCTTGCAGGACTGCTGCATATCAGGCGCATGGCTCCCTCCAGTCTCATTCCAGGCTGCACAACGAAACTGCTCTCGTAGAAAAAAGCAGCAATAAACCCTTTTTACACTACCTGTTCCTCACACTAACAAAATTAGCATTTTGTTTTTTTAGCATTAAAATAAGCTGAAGGATTCACATATTCTACATTCCAGGTTTTGTATTGTCATCCTGGTGCCTACATTTGGTTTGCGAGCTGAACTCCAGCTGATGAATGCCCCCGGCTACTGCAGAGTCATTTGACACAGGACTGAATGCAGATTGTACTATTTCCCATTTTAAACAAAGGCCAGATGTTACTTTAGGTTTTTTTCCAGGAAGAGTGGAAGATTTAGACTTTAATGGCAGATATTTCCTCAGGCGGATGACAATGGAAAGCATCAACGCCCGGTAGCTCTGTGCCAGGAGTTCTTGGCACAGAGATCTATGTCACTGGATGTCAGAGCCGTTTTGGCAGAACGAGTGTTTGATGCTCTGTGTAAAGCTGGTCATGGCAAATGCATGATTGCAATAAATAGCAAGTAATCTGGCAATGATCTGGTGGTGCAATGAGAATAAATAAATCTGTTTTATTCCCTGCACTAGTTCAACAGTCTGATAATAAATGCTGTAGGAACGTCACTCTGATCCAAAACCAACTTTTATTGTCGGTTTTGTTGAACAAATGACTCTTTTTCCTTACTAAATACTGACTGAAAGTGTAAAGGTGCCCCTCATTTTTTATATTTTGTTTTGTGAGACCTTGTGTTCCCTTAAAATAGTCTTGATTCAGAACTTGACTTTTAAAAAAAGAACAAACAAACAAAAAACTTCGGCTCCTTTTTTACTCACTTTCTGTCAATGACCAAATTTTGTTATAAAAATGTGTTTTGCTTGTTAAACCAATTAACTTTGAGATATTAACTGTTTATCTGAGTGTAGACAGGAAAATGAATGGTTAAAATATAAATTAGATTCTAAATCAGCTCAATATTATTAACTGAGTACAATGAAAAGCAACATCTGACAAAACAGAATGTAAAATCCATATTAGCCTAGCAGCATAATTGTCTATGTCCTATTTAGATAATTATGCTACTAGGCTAACCATTTATTTCTTGAACCTGGGTACTGTGGATAGTCATGAGTTGTCAGTATTTTACTTTCTGCAGTCAAATGTTTTGTTTAAGTGATTAAAACAATGTCTTACCAAAGGAAAGCTAACAGTCACACTGATTAGCGCCTGTAAAACCACTTAAACTCAAAAGTTTCATGTTGGTCTGAGCATATGGCTCAGACCAACATGAAACAGATCAACATTTAAACACAGTATGCTAATCAATAATAACTGCAGATCATATGAGTTAGAGTTGCTTCATTTGGTTAAAATTATTAATCTTCTTGAGTGAAAATGTCTACCTGCTAAAAACATTGAAAAAAACGTCTGCATACGACTATCTACTGGTAACTACTCTGCAGAACCCCCCCCTCCAAAAACCTGAATTGTCCCTTTAAAGCCTGCTGGAACAAAAAGATGACTGAGCAGCGGATGGGGAAGATGGCAAGCTCTAATACTGAGGCGTCTTCTTGTAATGTATTACTATGAGAGTCTTTGAATAAAACAAGCCATCAAGTATGTTTACTAGATCTGCTGGATAAAGAACTGGCAGCGTCACTGGATTTTCAACATCGAACAATTTTCTTACCGTCTCCAAGGTAAACCGTGTTGCACTGTTTAGCTTATGAAGCTCAAGCCCAAACCTTTCACATCGAGCCTCCCGTCGTCAGTCTGAGGAGGTAGATTGAGTGTTTTATAGTTGGTGCTGGCTGGATCTTTGCATTAGTGCATCAAATCTACTTAGAAATGATGTCCCTGATTAATACTCCCTCATCCTTTAGGCGTTTTGTCACTGCTGCTTGCCCAGGTGTTGTTTTACTTTGACATCACTTCTCTTTCCAGTCCCTGTCCCATCTCTGGACACCCATCCTCCTCTCTTCCTGTCCAGCTGCCTCGCTCTTTCTCTCTTTCTGCTGGAGTTTGTTTAGACGGACTGATAGTGGGGAAGTATATTTAGACAACATATATTTCACCTTCTGCACACCAAGCTGAGGGAGGGACAGAGGGATGGCGGAAAATTAGAGGAAGCTAGGGAAGACGAGACGAGTTACAGATGAAGCTTGAGGGGAAAAAAAGTTAAATGAGAACAGAAGTTGAGATTTGGTTAAGCGTGATTTGAAGAAATGGAGATTGTGAGAGACAGCCACTATTAAAGATGGATGTAGGGAACAGGCATCAACTATCCCTCTTTCCTGTGTCTTTTCTGTACTTCAGAGAATACGAAGCCAATTGTCTCTCTTAAGTCCAAATTTCGTTCGCTCAAAATAAAAACGTCTCCTGTAAATGATCGAGAGCAGCGGCGGTGTCTCTAACGATATCCGTCATGACGTCAGCGTTTGATTTGTTTTAGTCATGTCTCAAGATGTGATGCGCTGTTGGTGTCAGGAAGACAAAACTATCCTTCACTTGGTCATGTCCAGTTCAGAATCTAAAACCTGAACTGGATAATTAATTATTCAAAATTCTACTTATGAAACCACAAAATGTGAGCTTTTTTATTTTCTGTTATTTGTCATGTATCGGATCACCTTAAAAGACTAGAATACGACAAGTTTGAGATATTTTTTTTGTTTATATTTGGGAATGAAATTGTTGTCATTCCGGCTCCAGTCGTACATTTGAATCGTTTCGCTCGTAATCCCGTCACTGCGCTGTTTAAACGTCTTAAGGGAAATATTTGCATGTGCTGAATCAACACTTCCTTTTCAGAGCGTGTTTACAAGCTATCTGATGGTCCTGCTACAGCACTTGTTTTTTTTTACGAAGCTGTGTGATTATGAACATCCGATCCAGGTATATTGCCCTCTGTGCATGAACTCCTTCCCACTTCCACTCAATCTAAACACACATCCTAATGAAGTTAATAGGTCTGAGGCTGGAAAACCTGTTGATTCAGCTTCAATTCAAGGTTTCATCTGAACTCTGGGTCGTAACTTTTGTGTTTTCTGGTAATGACTCGCAGCATCTTTATGCCAATTGGGTTTTTTTTCTGGAAACAGTCCAGAGCTTGTTTAATAATGAACAGTGTTTTTTGCAAAGAAATAAAAGAATAAAATACTGAATACATTAGTGAAATCCTGCTTCACTCACCCCTGCTACATGTTTAAGCATTTATATCCCTATTCATGGCTGTAGTTGTTCACAAACGTTTTCTCACTCCAGCTAAACTGGTTGGTTTGTGAGGTAAAGCGGTTGTTTTCCGACCCGGGTCCAACTGCCCTGAATGCTTTAGATGTTTCCCTGCTTCAGCGCACCTGATCTCAGTCGATAACTGATTAACAGGATTTTTGCAGAATTGCATTCTTCTCAATAAGGTGTGTTAAAGCAGGAAAAACCTATAAAACATGCTGGGCAGTTTTAGAGCTGGGTTGAAAAACACAAATGTCTTAAAATGTGTATAATTTTTCTTATGACATATTTATAATTCAACTGGAAGCAATGTAAAAGAATTTAAGGTTGTAATAGCTCGACTGGGTTCATTTTGAAGCACATTTTGCTTCATCATTTAGTGTGTCCACTTTACCTCACAGTAGCTCTCATCAGATTGTAATTGCATCTCTTGAAGGATTTGTTCTGGATTTCGCTAAAGCTTCGCTTTTCCTTTGCCTAATAAATCATGTTGTTGTTTTGGATAAGTGACTGGACTCGTCGAAAGATAAACTCCATCTTTCATCTTCATGCTCAACCCTACATGTGAATTGCAACAGGATGCTTCACTCTCAGCATAACTCACAGAGGCATGAATCTTTTCTTCACCAGTGGAATGTTTTTCCAGATGACTTAAGGGGGCATCTTCAGAGAAAACAACTTTACCATATTCTAGACTCTGCAATGCAATCCTGGTATTTTCTGTAACATTTATGTCTCTCTTTTGTGTTTTATTTGGAAAGGAGTTCATTCTTTGCTACCCAACAGGTCTTGGCCTCACTGTCTGTGTGGAAGCGGTCACAAATGCCCGCTGCCAGTTTTGGTCAAGCTCTGCACAGGTGGAAAACCAGTCCCTCAGCCGAATCTGTTTTGGGTGACATTCACTTCCTGGACTTTCTGTTGTGCCCGCTTCACAGCAGTTCAACTGCTTAAAGTTCATGACTGTACAAATAACTAATTTTAGGTGCAACCATCCTGTTCCTCTAACCCAACCAGAATGAGTGACATCAGCTCTGTCCTCATTAAAAGTTTCCCCTGAGCTCATCAGAATTATCTCAGCATTTCCTCTTGTTCCATTGCTTAACCAGGCTTCAAATTAGGTCTTAGATGTGCTATTACTAATATCCGATTTAATCGCTCTCCATGGCAGCCTGTTCCCATAAAAACGAAAGTATTTAGGTCTCACAACACTTTGGTGCTGCTGTAGTACTACACTGGTATTACACCTTTGCAAATTCTTGTGCTGATTTAAGAAATATCAAGAAGTTAGGAGATTGCGTGGAAGCACATGGAGATCCTTCAACCCTACAAGGTGAAAGTCGAGGTCAGGTATGCGCCCTTTACACTTTACTCCCAACTAACTCTTTTGAACTTCTGACTTTAAAGAAGATGGAAACTTTAACGTCCTTGTGGCTGATGACTATTCAAGATGGCAGACGTTCCGTTTTCACGGTGAAACTCTCTCAAATGTCAAAGACATTACAAACTTATCACAGAGGCGATTTTATCTGTCTGAGTTAAAAACCGTTTTCCAACAGGTGGTTTCCAGATCTGCTTTGAATGAGGCTCTTTGCAAACTTTGCAAACTCACGTCGGAGTAGCGTTTGCATTCGTGTCGTTGTTTGTAAGAAATATACCCCAAAACAGTCAGAGGCCACGCTCAGAAGCAGAGACGCGCCTTCCTCCCACCGCTAGCTTAATCTATGACTCGTGACTCATGCAGCGAGTTTGCGTCTGGAGCAGTATTTCTTGCAACATAATCACAGCTCTGTCCACACGCACATCTGCTCTCCCTGCATGAGGACTTTAGCACCCGTTACACTAATATCTTTCCTCAAAGGAAACAGCCGTGACTTTAGCCACTCGCTGCCCTCTCCTGTCCGTTCTTTAATGTCCTTTTTTGAAGAAGTAGTTCCACATCTTCTGTGAAAACTGGGACGAGACCTGCGGCATTCATCACACATGTTTGAGGCAAATGCTTTGGGGAACATAGAACCAGATCTGTCACAGCGTAAAAAATATCTCCATATTATTTGCTTGCATTGCTTCTTTCCCTGTGGGCTCCTCCATACTCGCGGTCAACCTTCTCTCTTGTCACTGAAGGGCTTTTATTTCCTCCCTAACCTTGAGCTGTGCTCTCATTCTTTGATTTCTGCCTCCTCCTCTTTTTCTTTGAGCCCCCTCTGCTTTCAGCTGAACTCATAAATCCACCCTTATGTTTACAACTCTCCTGTGAATATGTATGTGTCTGCTGGGGAGCTGCGCAGCGTGGGGAGTCAGTGATCAATATCTGGCTTTCTGAAGGTTATACGGTCAACTCTCACTTTCCTGGCTTGCAGTCAAAGGCATTTATGACTCTAATGGAGTTTTTCTACATTGTCTGTTATGAAAAGACTAAGTAATAACACTCTGTAAAAACACAAAGTCTTACCAAGTATTTTTATTCTAGTTTCTAGTTCACATATCTTAGTGCACTCGAAATAAGACGAAACTAACTTACAAGTAACTTTTCAGTAAGAAATAGGAGCTTTTGAAAATCAAAGATTCTTTAATATTGGAGAACAAGTTCAAGTTCCACTAGTAGATTATTTCACTTATAACAAGACATTTTTCCCTGAAGTGAAAACAATTTGCCAGTGGAAATAATATTTTTTATTACTAGTTTATATTATTAAGAATATGAAGAAATTATTATCCTAAAATAAGCTCCCATTTATTGCTGAAAAGTTTGGTTTTACTTCTAGAGTATTAACATGTTAGAAATTAGAGCAAAAGTACTTGGTAATATTCTGTGTTTTTGCAATGTTCCTGTTTGAACTTCTCCACATTTTGTAACCTTGAATCCACAAATTTCAATTAGATTTATTCTGATTTCTTCTGATAGATCAGCACAAACTAGGTAATAATAGCAAAATGAATGGAAAGTGCAACACGATTTTTAAATTCCTCTTCAATTTTTCAGAATAGTTCAGATTTTCTTTCAGGGTTGTCCTTTGCTCCTCAGTGGACAATGCTGCATGTACTGCTGGGGGGATTTGTTAAGGTTGATGGGCAGTGTTAGGTTTTTTTAAACTCACATAGCAGTTGACTGCACCAGATTTTATTTATGGGTATCAGGATAAAAGGGGCTCAAACGCACACCACATTTTCATATTTTTATTTTTAAAAATCTTTGAAAATCAAGTTTCCCTCCAACTTAACAATTTTGAACCCCTTTGTGTTGGTCGGTCCTAAAAATTCCCAATCAAATACAATAAAACTTATGACCATAACACTACAAAACATTAAAATGTTCCTTGAATGTAAAATGCGTTGCTATTGCTACTTGTGTGTTGCAGCTGGTTTGGAGAAGCAGTGCGAGTTGACCTGCAGACCTGTCGGTTACCGGTTTTACGTTCGTCTGGCGGAGCGCGTCAGAGACGGCACGCCCTGCTTCAACACTAGTGCCAACGACGTGTGTGTGGAGGGACAATGTCTGGTGAGTTAATTCAGATGTTTGTGCGTGGAAGATTGTTTTTCAGGTGTCGGAACGTGATACCCAACTGTCTCGCTGTGGTTGCAGTAAAGCAGAACCTGGTTGTCCTAAAAATGTCCGCCTCACATCTGGATGCTGATTTAAGCCTGCGGTTCAGATTCAGACAGCCCTGTTCAAGGGCCTCTTTTCTCTGTGTCTTCTCTCTCATTTACGCTCCCACTCTCTGATTTCACCCTCATTCCACTTCTCTGCATCTGGCAGGAATCTTGCAAGTGTCAATTACCAATTTACACAACTAACAGTGAAATAAACACTGAAATTGGATGTGATTTGTTAAAGGTTACCTATTAAACTTGACTGAGCAGATCGAATAGGAATATGGGCTATAGAAAACATGTCCATTGCATTTTTTTGCACGAAATCATTTAATTATTTCAGTCTGGTCCGTTCTGCCTATTTTGAGCTTCTTTCAGAATGAGATGTTTTAGTTCTTCAAGTCATTTTAAATCCACACAAGTTGCTGCTGACCACCCAACTCGACATTTACACTCGCATGTGAAAATCCCTGCTAACAGATGCGCAATTATACAACCGCACATCTTTGAAAAGCAGAAGCAGAGCTTCCTGCACAACCAACAAGAATACAACATGTGGTTTCTGGATGGTAAGTTAACAAGAAAACAGATTTTACCAGCCTTTTTACAACTCATTCAACAGTGAAACCAGCGACCAATCATGCTGGAGCTCCACTTAGGTTGCTAGGTAACAGGGCTGGGCTCGGCTGGGGTTGCTAGGCAACGGCACAGTGCCCAACAAAGGTGATTTAACAGTCATGAGATTTTGAAACGGGTAATTTTCTAGATACCAAAAAACACTAAAATCAACTTGTGGTTTTTTTAAACAAGCAGTTGAGACCCACATGGGAGTTTGCAAAAGTGGCTATTTTTGCATATCAGGTCCCCCTTTCACAAGCATTTCCCTCAGTGTCACTTGTCTGAAACTATTTTTATTTTTTCCCCCACTGCCTTCCACCAGACTGAAGGTTGCGACGGCATTCTGGGTTCCAGCGCTGTGATCGACAAGTGTGGCGTGTGCGGCGGGCGGGACCGCTCCTGCCGAAAGGTGACTGGAAGCCTACCAAATGGCACCGTTCCCCTCGGCTACCACAAGATCGTGGACATCCCGCCGGGAGCCACGTTCATTACCATCACGGAGAGACGAGCGAGCCCCAACTACCTGGGTGAGATCTAACAGACAAACAAATTCCTGCACACACACTCACACTCGTGCGCCTCGAGATTTGATTCCCCCAGACTGGCTGCAGATCCAGTTATAAGTGAAGTGTTGGCGGGCAAAGTGCAGCTTTGGCCTGCGATCGTGTGTGTGCTGGCTTCGCTTAAGACCGTAGAGTTTGTGGTCTTGCAGATTTAGGCCAAGTACAGCTTGTATTGCTGGAGTTGTAAGGAATCAGTGAAGTGTGTGTATGTTTGTCTCTGCCGCCTCCTGTTTGCCTGTCTGGAAGTGTGTTTGAACACAGGAAGGGGCTTCTAGAACTTGGCCAGGCTTAACTGGGCTCTAAATGCGAAAAGTACATTTTCTCCTGAACCTATCGGCCGTTTCCCGCTTCTTTTCCTCCAGCGATAAGGAGCGGCACCGGCGCGTCCGTGGTGAACGGGGGCTGGGCTGTTGACGCTCCAGGAGATTACCAGGCAGGTGGGACTACTTTTACCTACACCCAACCCAGAGCGCAGGCGGAGGGGGAGGAAGAGAAAGGCGAGTCCCTGAGGGCGCGGGGACCCACCACAACACAGCTGCAGCTTTATGTAAGCACAGGAAGGCATTTATTTCAACCCTGCAAATAAACACAGAGCAGGCCACTGCTGTGACAGGAGCTCAAGAAGACTGAAAGCTTTTGAAATCAAATTTTGCTGATATTAGTGCCCTGGAGAAACAATTCTAGCAATCTCATGCAGAAGAGGAGGATTCAAAAACATGTTTGTATCTTTTATATGAGAAAACTATTTAATGACCCCAATGAGGAGTTTAATATTAAATACTCAAAACTTTTTAAAAATATACTTTACGAATAAAATTATTTTCCTTCAATTTATTTTAAGTGGGGTTCTTCAGAGGTATACACAGCCGTCAGTATTTTACCTTCATACGGCATTAATCTACTTCATCTTAACAGAGAATAGAGTTCTTAACCTTAAATGTTTAATAGAGGAGCATTGTTGAGATCATTTTATGGAGGCAGTTTCAGAAAAGGCAGGAGTTTTAAAAGAAACAGAGGCCCAATTTCAAAGCATTAAATCAAAAGTCAAATTTCTTTTAAGTCATATTTATATGTAATACTGAGAGCAACAGTTACTTGATTATGCAATAAATGTCACTGAAAAATACATAATACTGTCCCTTTAAGTAAGGCAATAAGGTGAAGAGATGCAGATTACATACAGATGAAGGTTTGTGGATGCAGCAGGATGGAGTTGACTCTGTTGTGATCTGAGTTGTATGTGTATTTAGTTTGAGGTTTTTCTGTGCTTAGTTAGATCTGTTCCCCTGTGAGTCTCCTGTCCTGATTGTTCCCAGGTGTTTCTCGTTTCCCGATTAGCCTCCTTGTGCATTTAAACCCACCTGTTGTCTCTGTCTCTTGTCGGGTCCTTGTTGTGCTACGTCGTGTGTGTCTGCTGACACCGTCTGCCCCGTGTGCTCCTGAGTCAACCACTTAGATTTATCATTAAACCATTATTTTCATCATGTCTACCTTCCTCACCTTCCTGCGTCTTTCCTCACTGCCACAACTACAAATGATGACAGATTCCCTCAGTGAGGGAACCTTTGATAAGCACACAGAACAGTAGTCATAGTATAACCAGGCATGCATATTTTGCTTCTTTTTTTTGCTCGGTAATAAATAATAGTAGAAGTAGATGAATGGAAATGGAGGAAGAAGGGTAATTAAAGTGATTTAGGGGCTACTGCTCCTGAGATGTAGCATTAAAAAGATCGTGTGATGCTCATCTAACTGAAGGTCCGGACAGCCAAGTATTAGCATTACGACAGCGTACAGGCAGCTTAGCCTAAAACCACATCATACTGTCCAGGGCTCGATATTAACAGCCTCACCCAGAGATTTCAATAAACTCCAGAGCTCGTTTCATTCCAATAGCTTTATTTATTCACATCAAAGTCAGCTGCCAAATGTGTCAGATGAAGTTGCTTTATAGTTTCTGCTGATTAAGTGTATAATTAAAGTAACTGTTGGAGTGGAGCTGCACGGTTCGCGGCATCAGGGCGAAATCCTGGGCATGGCGTCTCTGACACACACGTTTCTGCGTTTGCCATGTTTGCTCTCCTATCCAGATCATTTACCAGAAGGACAACCCCGGCGTCGACTACGAGTTTTACGTCCCAGTGGAGAACAAAGATGGGGACAAGGAGAGGCCTCCAGAGAGCGAGGCGCCCAGAGAGTCACCCAGGGAGAGAGCGAGGGAGCGGGAGCCAGTGAGGGAGCCAGTGAGGGAGCCAGTGAGGGAGTCAGTGAGGGAGTCAGTGAGAGCCCCGCAACGCGGTGAGACGAACTGCTTTTAACTCATACTCTTCTTTTCAGTGACTGAGACACAGTTTAAATCCAACAGAGCATCAGAGGGAGTCATTTTTTCCAAATTACTCAAGGCAGCGTCGCTGTGGGCTCTGATTGATGCCTCTTTGGATTAGGACGGGAGAGGCTGTGGGCCGTGTGGGTGGGATTCTTGTCCCGGCGTGTTTTCGTGTGTCTGTTCGCCCTTGACCCAGATGTGAGGCTATCAGCTCAACATGTTTGCCATCATGAGACCCTGAGCTCACTGTGATTTCATTATCCTCTGACTCACGTCGCCTTCCTCTTACTCTACATATTTCAGCGTGTTTAGCTTTTTTCCTCACGCACTTTATCTCTCGCATTTCTTCCCCTCCGTGCATCTATTTTCTAACTTCTCCTCCGCCTTTCCTGTCATTCCTTGTTTATCTTTGTTTATCTTTTCTCCCAGGTTCCCTCACGGTGTCGGTGTCGGCAGAAAACCCTCCTCCTGTGTCAGATCCTTCTCTCCACTCCCTATCGTCCTCCTCTGCCTCGTCGCCGTCCTTTGACCGCTGGTCACCTGACAGGACGCGCCCTCGGGGATCCGCGCCCAATAGAAACGCTCGGATCCCCCCTCGGACTGACCTGCCGCCGGACACCCAGCTGCCGTTTGTGTGGAGGAGAGGCAGCCACACCGAGTGCTCTGCGACTTGTGGCAGAGGTAGATAGTCTCACTTACACGCATCTTCCTGGTTATTTATAATCATTTGGATCATCCAATGTCTCCCTCCTGAGGTTGTTGTATGCAAGTGCGAGAACAATTAAGAGAAAATCCTGATTTATTCTTACTCTTTCCCTCTGAGCAGGTTCTCAGCACAGAGTAGTGATATGTGTGAACCGACACACAGAGGAGGAAGTTGCAGAGGGGAACTGTGACTCTGCAGCCAAACCTGCTGCAGAGGAGGAGTCCTGCAACACACAACCCTGCCCTCCTTTGTAAGCCAAATTAAGATTTTTAAGATGTTATTTAGAGTTAGATTGTTACTCTATGTCAGGTGTGTCAAACTCATTTTCATTTTGGGACACAAGATTAAAAGGGGCTGGTTGTGAAACATTGTATTGATAAAACCCATTAACAAACTGTTAAAAATAGTAGTAAACAGCTGCCTCTGAATTTGACGAGTATTTCTTAAAATTAAATAATTAACATATTTTCACATTAATGTAATTTGGCACTATACAGACAAAATAAAACTGCTTTGATTTGATTGCTAAAATAATATGTAAGCACACAACTGCTCTGTTTATGTGACTCTGTAGTATTTATAGGGCCGCATAAATAGTTATGATGGGCCAGATTTGGCCCCCCGAGTCTCGACTTTGACACTTTTGCCGTATTTAGTGTTTTGTAAAATTATTCTCAATTTTATTTCACATTTTATTACAACCACAGACTTCAATGTATTTATTCTCATTTTATGTGATAAACGCTGTTGAAGCAATCTAATCACGAGTTATGCAGACTAAAATATGTAAAAATAAGTGTTCTTCAAACACAAGCTGTAATTTCTCCACGTTGACGGTACAATGTTCAGACGCTTCCTGTGTGTGTTGTGTGTTTGTTAGCTGGGAGGCCAGCGCCTGGTCCGAGTGCAGCGTGTCCTGTGGGCCGGGTGTGCAGCAGAGGCAGCTGCAGTGCAGGCAGAGCTTTGGGTCTCGCTCCACCATGGTCCACCCTCAGCGCTGCGCCCACCTCACCCAACCTGACTCCACGCAGGTCTGCCAGCTCCGCCTCTGCTCCCACTGGGAGGTCAGCACCAACTGGAGCACGGTGGGTCAACACAAACAGAGCCGTAATTTCACTTTAATGTCCCCTGTAGGGCTGCACAGTAAATCAGTAACAACATGTAGCACGATAGATGCGTGATCAAAATCAACAGATAATACGCCTGGTAGAATTTCAATAGTTTTACTGAACTTCGATCCAGAACCGCACAGCATTCTGGGGGATGTAGGCAGAGGAAAGACTTTAGCAGCTCAGCCTCTCACAGCCAACTAAACAAAATGAGTGGAATCAACTCTTTGGTTACCTAGCAACAACTTGCTGAGTAGAAGTTACTTAGTTGTTGCTAGTAACTTGTGGTTGCCTAGCAACAGCTTGTTGATTACTTAGCAACAACGTGATGAACAACTTGTGCACAGCAGCAATTCAAGGTTTCACCAAAGATCCCTGCTTAATTATTTGATTAAATAAAGCGTCATAATTCTGTTATGATTGTACTATTTAATTATTTTATTACAGAATGTGTTATAATTGTACATTTATAAATCAATATGCTATGTTACTAGTGTTATATTAAGTGTGTGTGGCTGTTTTTGTAATAAATGTTTTTTTTTTTTTTATGATGTGGACCCCAGGAAGAGTAGCTATCGTCATGGCAATGGCCAATGGGGGAACAAATAAACGAACAAGCTAACTAACAACACCACCGTGCCTCATATCTGCTTAAAAATAAACAATGTGGAGTGAAGATTGGACAAATCAGGAAAGGTCGCAACAAAAAATGAATCAGTAGTTATTGATATTAACTGATATGAAAGGTTCATATTGTGACACATTTTTTAGCCGTATCGTCCAGTCGTAATGTCACGGTTTCACACCATAAATCAAGGCAGGCACTTAGTAGAGAACAGAGCTGAATGGCACCATAATGACTCACTGGAACAGTCCAAGTAAACTCAAAGTGTGATTTCTTCCTCAGTGCTCTGTGGACTGCGGCATGGGAAGGAGAACACGCAGCGTGCGCTGCGTCAGCGACCAGGGCAGCATTGTGAACGATAACGAGTGCAACTCTCGGCTCCGCCCAGATGGAAGCGAGGAGTGCAACATGGGGCCCTGCGTCACCAACTGGTACTTCACCGAATGGGCCAACACTGTGAGTAGCACACAGAGAAATGGAGGAACACGTATGCTCTCCGCTTCAACCTGCAACATCATCTCCCACTCTGTGGCCTCAGTGTTCAGCGCAGTGCGGCCCTGGGGTGCAGAAGAGAGAAGTGGTGTGTCTCACCCGGGGAGGGGTGAGAGATGGAGGAGGAGGAGGAGGTGACTGTGTTGCCGAAAAACCAGCAGAGCTGAAGGCCTGCAATAAGGGGCCTTGTGTGCCAGTGAAGATGTGGTACAGCAGCCCCTGGACAGAGGTACGATGGATGGACCTCTACGTTTGTGTCAAACATTTCTATATGTATCTAGTGCTCTTCAAATGAAAATTGAAATGCATGTATAAAAGGGTACTAAACAATTTGTAACACTGTGGGACATTAAATCATTAAATTTATTAGTGGATTTAGTCACAGTCACTGATGACAGCATCAATGTGAAAACCTGTTGTATGGATGAAAACTGCAAAATGATATTGAATCAAAAAAGTGGAACATAATATTCTTTATGTAATAAAGGAGCGGTGAATGCTATGCTATGCTGTCAAATGGGGCTTGAAACCCAAAAGTATATGAATAGAAAATGTTTGAAATCTCATCATGTAACACCAAATACATTATTTCTTCACAGATATTTGGGAAACTTCAATAAGTTTGATACTTCACAATATTCATCTTCTGCAGTTTTTCTCACTTTAGACTTTGAAGAATGCTGGTCTGTGTTATAAAGGATAAAAATCAACGTTAGTATTTAAAAGAACTCCAACAAATCTGATAAATTGCATATTCAGCAACAAATGAGGATAAACAAATAAAAACAAATTCCTGTCATGTTAGGAATAAAGCAAAATGATCAGTTTCTTTGGAAAAAAATCATAAACTTCACATCCTCCCGGCCAAAGCAGAGAGGAAACATCTGTTTTGTTTTAGGTGTGTTTGTTATAAACAGTGGGATTATCCTGACGTATTTATCGTTTGTTTTGCAGCAAAATGTATCATCACTCGGTCAGCGATGCTGAAAGTCTAGATTTTCACCTCACTTAAAATGTTTGTGAAAAACGCAACTCAAAGGGATTCTGAACAAGCAAATAAAGAACTCGTAGAATTAGCCTCCTTCGGCTCTCAGAGTTGTAAACTAAACTCATGACGCTAAGTTTCCATTTTATTAGAATGTAAGTTTTAAAGCTTGCATTCACTATTTTGATAACTGGTGAAATAAAGATTAATAATTGTGATTTTGTTAAAATTTTATGGAAAACAGAGTTGTACTCTATCGTCTCTTTAATATTTGACTAACGTGAGGTATTTTTTTCAGTGTAATGTCCAATGCGGGGATGGAAGCCAGCGACGGGAAATCCTTTGTGTTCAGAGGTTGGGCAGCGACTTCACTGTGGTGCCGTCTACTGAGTGTGCACATCTGGAGAAGCCTGCAGCTGTCCAGGAGTGCAGCATGGCGGAGTGTCAGCCTCAGTGGTTCACCACAGAATGGAGCGCGGTAAGAGACACAAAACATGTCTTAGATTTATTTACAGATGCTTTTGTTTTGCTTCGCCAGTGCAGACATCACCAGAGTGAAAGATGAGATGTGAACCTGCAATGAGAAGATGTTAGTTGTTGACGGTTCTGGTAAAATGACTGAATTTAAATACTTCTTTACTGCGACTAGAGAAGGGACTGGGACTAATTGTATCCCTATTTTTTTTTCTTTATTTCATATTTTCACTGTATTTGTGTTTTTGAAACTCTAGCTGCTACCAACACAAGTTAATCATAATTGTGAAGAGAAATGTAAATAATGATGAAAACCTTTTCGGAGTTTGCACATCAAGAAACTAAAATTTAATTGTCAAAATAGCTCCAATTCAGTTAGATTGGATTCAGAACGTTTTGAGAATCACTTTTCAATCTTGCCTCAAATGTTCACCTGTTTTCAGGACTGCAGATTGACTTTGACTAGGCCTTTCTAACACTGTGGCAGTGTTTGATCTCTACCTTTCTATTGTAGCTCCAACTGTATTTAGGTCAGTTTTTTCTCTAGGATTGTCCTGTATTTAGCTCCATCCATTTTAATGTTATTTTAATCAGCTCCCCTATTCCCGCTGAAGAAATGCATCCCCGCAGCATGATGCTGCCACCACCAGGTGTTACAGTAAGAACTGAGTTGACAGGTTGATATGTAGTGTTAGTTTTCCTCCAACTTGATTGTTAAATGTTCTGCTTTGTGGGTTTGTAATAGAATGAGAAACCTCAATTTTCCTCATATTCTTCACATATTGATATTCTATGATTTTTCACTCTGCATGTGTGTGTGTTGGGTTTTTTTTGTTCTCAGTGTTCTCGTTCCTGTGGAAAAGGCCTACAGGTGAGAGAGGTTCGCTGTCTAACGCCAGACAAAGAGCACAGCCTAGCATGCGATCCCAGCACCAAACCTGAGCAGGAACAGATCTGCAACACCATTCCCTGCGGCCCACAAGTTGCGGGTGAGTGACTCATGCAGTCATGCGGTCTTCTGGTCTTTATCCGCTCTAGCCTGTCCCTAATTCTCTCTGTTTACAGATAAAAACTGTCGGGACAGGCGTGATAATTGCCTGATGGTGGTGCAAGCCAGAATGTGCGTCTACTCCTACTACAAGATGGCGTGCTGCGCCTCCTGCACACAGAGCGCCCTGCGTGCCAAGAGGCACTGAGCAGCCTGGTCACAGGAGGAGGGGGTAAAGGTCAAGACAACCGATCACCCCTGAAGGATGAGTCTGCAGGAATGGACAGTCCAGAGTTGACATGGCATTCACACAACAGTTAGCTATTTCCTTCTGACTTTTTCAGGTAAAACACTGTGAAAACAGGTGATTCCTTCTGCTAGTACTCAGTCACAAACTGTGACCTCCTTCCTCTGAGCTATCTTGACCCCTATCTGCAGTAAATGATGCACCATTGGTGCTTGCTGTAACTTATACTCATTTCTGAGACTGTCAGGTTGTAGTGGAATAGTCTCACTGAGGACAGAGACGCTTCAGCAGCTAACTTTGCCTTTTTTTAGCATCCTTCCCAATTCACAACATGGCAAATGTAAATAAAATATGATATTATTATTGGATTCAGAGTCTTGTGCTGCAGTATAAGTGCAGTAGATCTGTTAGAGTAGCAGCTATGAAAATGCTTCCCGCAAAGCTAGAAGGATTTTACTTTACATGTTGAAGCTCTGTTATCCTGTTTGCCAAAAAATGTTTCTTAAAGTGTCTTTCTATTCAGTACTTGGACAGTTTGAACCAAAGGGGTGGGGTAAGCATGACAGTAAGTGACCAAATACAAGGCAATGGAAAGAAAATGGGAGTCTCCATATATATGATGGGTAATTCACACAGATGTTATGACAGAACAGGCTCTTGTTATTTTTTTTGTTCTTTACTCTGTGACATATCGTGTAATTTTCCCTGATTAATAATTGAGTTGCCTTCTAGCAATGTCTAAAATGCTTGAACAAAATCTGATCTAAATAATTCATATACTAAAATCCAAAAAGAATGATTCCCCTCAACATGCTTTGCTTAAATTTTGAGTTTTTCTGCTTCCAAAAGAAACCCAATGACTTTCAAAAGCAGGCACTGGCGCCACCTATATGTGAAGACTGATGATAGCAGTTCATTTCTTTTCTTTTCTTTTTTTTACAAATATAAAAATATTTCAAGAACTTTAATTATTCATATCAAGTCTGATGAAAGGACTTATCTAACATTTGCTTATTCCACTTATTTCTATTTTACATTTCCAAACAATGACCTCATCTGAGCTACATCAGCTACAAGAGAAGAAAAAAGAAGAAACTTAAACCATCTGGGCAGAATGTATTCTACAACATATATCACTCCACACAAATTATTTGAGTTACTTTATAAAGTAAGGTTAGTTTTTGATAATGCAGAAAACTCTTTCTGACAGCATCAAATGCACTTTTTTTTTTTGACTATGAGCTCTGGAGGGCCTTGCAACAACTTCGTACTTTCTGAACTTTTTCGTTACATTACAGCCAGAAATATCAAAGCATTTCACCAGGATTTTATGTGCTAGACCAAGCAGGTCATAATTGTGAAATAGTATCTCTGACCAGGTTCCACCTTTTTGTTAAAGTAATGCATGGCCACAGCATAATCCTTCCACCGCCATGCTTCACAGTGAGGAAGGGATGTTCAAGGATGTAAACTTAGTTCTTCTCCAATGCTTATATTTTTATGACCTCACCCTGCTTTAAAACTCTCCATATAGCTTTATCTTTGACCTGCTCCATGACGCAGTTAATTCACTAATGTTCTCTACTGAACCTCTGATTACTTCATAGAACAGCTGGATTTAAATTAAATTTAATTGCTTCTGAATTGTTTTCTAAAATGAGTTTTAGAGGAATCAAAGTAAAGAGGTTTTCAGATTTTTATTTCTAAAGGAAATGTGTTCCCTCCATGTCACAATTATGTACCACTCTGTGTTGGTCTATCACACAAAATCTCAATAAAAAATACTGTGACTTTGGTTGCAATGTGACAAAACTCTGGAAGTTGCTGTATGATATGATATTATACAACTCTGTTGCTGTAAACCTCTGCAACTCATCACCTCCTTTGGAGAAGATGATGAAGTCCGAGTCTCAGTGAGGCTGAAAAAGCTGCTTTCTTTCATGCAATAGTCTTTTAATCACTCTCACAATATGATATGGATCAAATGCTTTTTTTTTTGCTTTTCGATATTTTGCACATCAACGATGCAAACTCTGTATATAAGTGTGAGTACTATTTGACCTTCTTTCCCTTTCCTTTACCTCCCACAACTCCCAACGTGACACAAACTCATGCCCCGTCAAACAAGAGGAATCTGTATATTTGTCAGATATGTTTTAATGTCTGTAATTATTTTTAAACATTTACCCTTTAATGTTAGTTATCTGGCGTGCCGTTGCACTCCTCATATACCCATATCTAACTAATAAATAAGTGACATAATGGTGTGCCTCAATGATGAGTTGTGTGTGTGTGTGTGTGCGTGCGTGCGTGTGTGTGTGTGTGTGTGTATGCGACTGTGGCTTTGAACGTGTTATTCTTGCCTTTAATCCCATGTAGTATAAATTACATTTTATATATGTACAACCACAAAAAAATTATAGTTATTTATCTACGATCAGAAGAAAGTGTAATTTATTTTCTGTCCTAAGGAGCTGTAGGATCTTTTTTTCTGCTTATAACAGAGTTTTTCAGGATGTTTTTATTTCTATACAGACATTTTTTATCACTTAAAATCATAAAACAGTGTGGGGAATGTATATGTTGAAGTTTCATTTTAAATAAAACTGATATAACAGAAAAATAAAGAGGTGTGTGTGACAATTATTTTTGTGCTGTGAAGGAGGAGTACCTCGTTTGTCCAAATGGTGGCACCATTGAGTCTATGAATGACTCCTATTTCGCCTAGACTGGTTGTTTATTTTCAATATTCTAATAAAATTGTTAAATGTACAAAAATATATTATCTATAAACTTTCAAATAACTTTCCCGTTTCTCCTTCCCTGCTCTCAGTTGCGAAGAAAAACATATTTTGCTTTGATGAAAGTTATTTTGCAAATGTTTGTACCTCAAATTCCTTTATATTACAAAAATCAAGTGGCATATTAATTATGCAAAAGTTGTTGTATTTTTGTTTGTTTGTTGAAAAAAGCATTTCCTTAAGATGTAAATTCTTGAACACTCCTGTAAAAAATATTCACCCCATTGCAAATTGTTCCTGTTTTTTACTTTTTTAATTATACTGAAATATTTCAGATAAATTAGATTAGTTTTAAAATCAAAAAGAAATCTTGCCCCACTCTTCTTTGCAGAATTAATTTAATCCAGAAACTTTGGAGCATTAACAGCAAATTGGATTTTATATCACAGGAACTCAAATATAAAACCGGCTCCTTCAAACCCTTTTTTGGATTGTTGTCCTGCTGCATAACCCAAGTGCAACTGAGCATAAGTTTGTCAATGCTCCTTCAGAGAGCAGGATCAATTCTTTCATTAATTGCTGAATGCAGCAAAGTAGCTCCGTACCATCACACTGCCACCACCGTGTCTGGCAGCTTCACCTAATGCACACAGAGGTGCAAACACAATATTTTACCAACATTGCTGGGGATTGTGAAGTTGTTTATGGCAAATGTGAAACAAACAAAGACATAAAGGTAGGAGATCATTTAGCCTCCTCTATGCGGTCATATGGGTTATTTTTAGTGGATTTTATTATTATTATTATTATTATTATTATTATTATTATTATTATTATTATTATTATTATTATTATTATTATTAATAANTTATTATTATTATTATTATTATTATTATTATTATTATTATTATTATTATTATTATTATTATTATTATTATTTTGTGTGTGTCTGTAATCAGTCCTAAGTTTATATTTTTCTTTACAGGGTAAGAAATACTTTGAATACTCTTTTCCTCTTAATTATGTAAATAATTGTGTATCTTTCACTGATGTTAAAACTCATTTGATAATCAAGTCAAAATACAAATAAACTTTGTAAAGGAGCAGATTATTTGCATGACTTTTTATTATAATTAAATTGTTTTCAAAATGCCACAGATTTTACAATTCATTTAAGCATACAAATAATTTCTGGTTATAATTTTTTCCCCATAAATCTCCTGCGGGACTCTTGGTTAGTTTTAAATCCTGCAGTCTGAATGTTGGCCAAAGAAAGAAAGAAGAAGAAGCTGTTTTTCGTTTTCCTCCCCTGTCTTCGTGTCACAGACTTGCGTGAGTTGTCATTTCCTGTTTCTCATTATGCAGGGAGGCTTAACAGGTTTGGTTGCGTGCAGCCTGCTGCCGGTGGAAGCCGCCACGGTCCTCTGGGCTCAGCGGGCGAACAGCACCCTGCCCTGCTGGGCGATGGGTTCATGGGAAACCCTTGTGATGGGATTTATACATGAAAGGCTGCATGGGTAGAGTTAGGGCTGTATGTTGGAGGACAGAGGCTCACAGAGGGAAGGAGGGGAGGCCAGCAGATGGTGACCTTTAGCAATACATTAACATGAACCTAGTGAACCCTTCGCAAGCCTCCCTCTCCGATTCTCTCTCTCTCTCTCTCTCTCTCTCTCTCTCTCTCTCTCTCTCTCTCTCTCTCTCTCTCTCTCTCTTTCTGTTTCCACTCTGGGTGCACACACACATTGAAGGAAGACAGGAAAGCTGGATGTGCTGTTGGTTGTTTTCTGAAAAAGCTGGGTTGTTAGCTTCAAGAAGCTGAAATATAGGGAATGTTTCAAATTGCAGATTTATTAGGTTATAGAGTAAAGTTCTTTTTAAAAATAGACTATTATACAAACCTTTGTATAAAAATACAAACATAAATAAATAGAAAATGATGGGATCAAATTTGAATCTTTGAGTATTTGTGAGCAATGTTGCTCTGTTTAGACTTGTTTTATTAATAAATATTTTATATGTTTATCATCATTTCAAAGTTTTACATACATTTTGTAAATATTTTGTAGATTTGAACTGTGACACTTGCTGGAATTTTGAGAAAGTGCAGGAACAGAGGTCGAAACATGTATATAATTCAGAGCTTATTAACTCTTGCAATGTTATTCTGTATTCAGGTTTCTTTGTACTTTATTGTGCATGATGATTTCATTCACTCCTCCAGTGTTCACAACATCCATCCGCACCTTTATCTGTTTATTGGCTTTACTATCAATAAACAGATAATCGCAAAGGTTTAGCAGAGTTTTCATTATTAAGAAACAACATCACTGAAGTCTCAATTAGAATAATTCCTTATCTTGAAGGATGGCTGGCAAGCCGGTAGTACATAAAGCACTGCTATAGCTCAATGTCTGCTTCTTTTTTTTTCCAGAGTGTAGCGCGTAAAGTAGGCCAACTCCGTCCCCGAGCTATCGCTCTACCCTCTGTCACACTCTTCTCTCACTGAGGGTGTGAACGTGATTTCGGGGCTCGGGCGTGAACAGCTGTGGAATAGTCGTGACTGCGTGATGGTTGTCGGCGGCGGCGCGCCGAAGCGGCGTTTCAGCACCAAGGCCAGGGCTCGCGGCGAGAACAATAGGCGGCTCGTGTGCGGTGTTGCCCAGGGACCGTCCTCCAAGTTCATCCCAGCAAATAGCCGCTAAAATCTGAGCCTGAAAAAAAATCTTTCAAATGTTGCGAACACAGAAAGTACATGCGGTGTTACTACAGTAAATCAAATAAAAAAACAACAACAAATAAATTCAAGTTTGACATGGATTCATTATCTACAGTGTGATAGCTCAAGTAAACATCTGTTGATGGTCTCAAAAAATTAAATAAGGTCATTAAAGAAAATTAAGCAGGAGGAAAATGCATTGAGAGGACTGTAAAGCAAAGGTAATTTAAGAGTAAGTACTTCATATGTCTCAACATCTGTCTTCAAGGTACTCTGCCCTGCATATTTTAGGTCAGCGGTCTCAAACTACATTCAGATTCCTTCAACTTTCAGATGTCTCCCTTGGCCTAAATACTTTAATTAAATGTTGAAACTGCCTCTGGAGAATGGAGTGAAGTTCTGCTAATGAGCTAATATGGAGCAAGGTGGCTAAAGCAGAGAAACATATAAAAGTCGCAAGACACCATCCTTTCAGGGTTGGAGTTTGAGACCCCTGTTTTAGACTCTACGCCTGATCCAGATGATTGTAGTTCAGCAAAAAAAAACAAAAACAACAACTCTGGTTTAACACAACTGGAGATACGCCCCTCCTGAATCAGATATGTTGGAAGTATCTTTCCTAGATTTAGAAGAAGGACTGGACTTTAGCTAATATTATACCACTCTGCATTTAAATAATCCAAATAATTGCTTTTAGGTTATTTCTCCTGTAAGGTTAAAATCAATAACCATATAAACACTAGTAAAGTGGTTCTTAATCTAGGCTTGATTGAACCCCACGGGTTCGGTGAGTCGGTCTCAGGGGTTCGGCGGAGCCTCTGCCGTGAGGTAAAGACACTTGTGTAAAGTCGTGATGACGCCGCTTTGCCATCACTTGCTGCAGAGGATCATGTTACATTGCTTAGCCAATCAGAGCTGCAGAGGAGCCCTGATTGGAGGAGCTCCACTCTCAGTATGGATTTGAACTTGTGTCTTTAATTACTTCAGCAAAGCTCACAGTTTTTACCAGATTCTATAGACTAAATCTGCTCCTTAGTTGCATCTTTTCGGGGTTGGTACTATAAAAATTATAAAAGCTGTGGTAACACAGCTATTATAATTAAATTACTAAATCAGAATACCACAAAGTATTTTGTATGTCGGGAGGGTGAGGGAGAGAATAAGAATGGTTCGGTGAATCTGCATATGAAACTGGTGGGTTCCGTACCTCAAAAAAGGTTAAGAACCACTGCACTACTATGATGTAAGCTAATTACAAGTTAAGCTAGTGATAATAGGTATCTTTCACACATAGAGTATCTTTTCTAATGATAAAGCACCTGGTGTTGGTGTAATGGTGTAGAAGGGGCCCAAAAATAAAAATCTGATAAGGCTCCGAAAAGGCTCGGACCAGCCCTGTGATTTATATCCAACATCTCCAATTCCCGCGTGTTTTCGCGTTTTCAACGTGAACATGTTTGTTGACGGTCCCTTGATGTTACGTCACAAGCACGTCATGAAGGGGGAGGAGCCTGGAGAGAGCGGAGGGACACCGGCATCGGTGAGACGTGAGAAGATCCACAACCGTTGGACAGAACATAAGCTGGAGGCAACTGTCTGCTCATTGCGGTGGGAAACAATACCGACACGGCTGAACGAGCGAGGCCAGCCACGTTCAAACAACCGTGAGTTAGTTTAAATTAAAAAAGAAGCCAGTTCGGTTGCAAAGCAGGAATTAAAAGCGGTAACCACAGCTCGCGTCGCCCACTTTTTGGTGACATTTCCACTCCGTCAAGCGCCGGTGAGAAGCTGTCAGCTGCCCGGACTTCCCTCCTCCTTCTCCTCCAGGAGCACATTTTGTATTGTTTTGTTGTTTACTTATTTATTTATTTTTAAAAACACACACACACACACACACGCGCGCGCGTAAACAGTCAAGCCAGTTGTAGTAGTTTCTGTATACGCCGAGGAGGAGAAGAAGAAGAAGGAGGAGGAGGAGGAGGAGGAGGAAGAGGAGGAGGGAGACCGCGGCTGGGCACAAAGAGCCGTGAGCGCCCAGAGAGAGGAGGAGGCTGGCGGACGGGACGGAGCGGAGCGGCGCGGCGAGGACAACGACGGGGACCCGACCGAGAGCGAGCATCCTTCTCCTCTACGCGGCTCCAGCAGTGGCTCTAAAGAGCGGTGAGCGCTTCCATGTGTGTTAGTCCTTAAGGTTTCCATGCGTTGTTTTGTTCTGGGGTCTGCATGTATATACGCGTGTGTGTACATTGAGAGAGGATCGGACAAAGAGCAGCGGAGCCCCATGACATCGGTGTGTGTGCACTAACCTACAGCTGCCTAAACAAAGAAACTGCTCCAGTGCAATGATTTCCATCCGTTCTCATGCTGTTTCTCTGTTTTCCCGTCAACAGGAATCCCCAACGCCGTTTATCGACCAAAAAGGTAATTTTCCCCCTCCTCACAGATATTTTCGTTTATATATATTTAATTGGAGGGAAAGGTGCCATTATTGTTTTGTTGATTGGCTAATTAACATTTGCATAATTGTTTTCCCAGAAGGTGCTGGAGCCCTTTGTCATCAAACAGGGCAATAAATACTCAAAATGACTGCTCAGATGCTTTTAGTTTTTTTGGTAATTGGGGAGCAGATTAGCATCTTTACTAAAATTCTGCATTTTTACCAACAAATATGTTCATAGAAAACATGATGATGCTATTTTAAATACAATAAATGACTTATTAAAAACATTGTAATAAATGTTACAGTTTTTTGCTTTTTGCTTTTTTTGTTTTTTTACTAAAAATCTAGATTTCTAAATCTAATTTATTGTTATGTTTTCCTCTTCCTTTTCAATCAGCACTTGTCCAGCAACAGCTGGTCCTCTCCAGAAATACCTGCTCCTGATCTGTTCACACCCCCCACCCCACCACCCTCAGGTCCTGCTGCCATCACCTTCACTTTGTACCGATGAAGGAGGCCGACGCCATCAAGCTGTTCGTGGGGCAGATTCCTCGGAATCTGGAGGAGAAGGACCTCAAGCCCATTTTTGAGCAATTTGGCAAGATCTACGAACTGACCGTGATTAAGGATAAATACACCGGGATGCACAAAGGTAGGTCTCACCCACTTACTGTAAACAGTAAGCAGAGAGACAGTCAAAATGACACGAGTAAGAAAGAAACAGGGGGGATGGATAGGCAGTGCTGAATAGATAGACAGTGTGACAGTGAGGGAGTTGGATGGGTGGATTTTTCTGAGGCAGCTGTCAGATGTATCCATGGAAACTGTCACAGCACCTCGTGGATTCGTCTCCTGTTATCGCCACGGTTGTGAGAGCATGAAGACTGTCAGGAAACCTCACTTAGTACATAGAGTTACGGTTGGACAGCTATCGTAAGATTTATCATTATTGTGGAAAAAACTGTTATGTTAGAAATTCATTGATATCGTGACATCGTTAAACATGTTAGAAATTCATTGATATCGTGACATCGTTAAACATGTTAGAAATTCATTGATATCGTGACATCGTTAAACTCTAATTGATAAAGTCTGCAAACCCTGAAAACTGGCAGGATGGTTGAGATTAATAGTTCTGCCATTTTCCTGAATAGGAGGATAATTTAAAAGAATACAATTTTAAATATGATTGAGACAATTATCATGTTGTGTTTAGTTGTGGAATTGATGTATGAATTTTGAAAACCATCACTTTTATTGTAATCACAACAAATGCCTCAAATAATTGTGATAAAATCTGAAATTGATATCTCCCATCCCTACATGGAGCTTTCTGAATTAACTGGACATGGCTATTTGAGATGCACTGCTCTGGCTTTTCTTAGCCAACACCAATTTAAAATTTTCTTTCAGGTTTGACGTTCAGATTTAAATCTTTGATTAATTTATGTTTGTTTCTTTTATAAGAATTAGAACATAAAGAGAATACCAATTTATCTTCAAGAAAATATTCTACATAGCCTGACTGCTTCTAGCGGTCATTAATTAATGTAAAATATAGTTTAGCAGCAGGGGCAACTTCCTAAGGCCAGTCGCTGCAAAACTGAATTATGCTATTTTAAAACAGAGACATGAGTTTGACTCGACTTTTTAACGTGATTTAATATCCTACTAGTGATTAACGCAGTAACATTAAATGAAGACATCACTCTCCCTTTGTATTCTCGAGAGATTTAGTGTAGAATGCTGGCATTTCCAAATCCAGCACGTTTCATGACAGATAGAGGTTGGAATCTCAGAGCAACTTTCCTATAATTTGTGCAGCGTTCATTTTATCTGCTGAAGTCATCCTTTTAAAATCCAACAAAACATAATCAAAGGTGGGTCAAAATTACAGTCCATTCTGGTTTTTTGTGCCCTCTAAAGTCAAGTATTATCGACCAAAAAAAATAATGATAAAGGAGCAAAATAGCCTGCAGCTGCCGAAATCTACCTTGCTTCATAAATGACACAGTTTCCTTTGAAATGGCTTCAACTGTTTTTTTTTCTTGTTTGTTCTTGCCTTATTTTTAAACACCTCTCTGATATTAAAAATAGCTAACATTGAGCCTTCTTCTCGCAGTAACAACTTCCACTCTGAAGGATGTTAGCGTAGATCTGGTACCACTTAAATTGAACGTACTGATCAAAAAAGATTTAAAGTTGAAGGATTCTGGCCCTTATTTATCAGTTTCCAACCAGTCAGTCACTAGTTAGGCTAAAAAAAAATCTGCCAATTCTGGCCATCAGCCAATATCTTGTTGCATCTCTATATAATACCATCTCTCTCACACACACACAAACACACAGCCTTGCACAAACGGTGACCGGGGGTCCTTTCGGTTACATGAGCCAGATTAGGCTGTGTGCTCCAATCAGTGTAATGGGACTGTAAGCCTGGGTGACACAAGGGAAAGAATTTGTTGTTTCGAGAATCCCCACAGCCACAGTAAGCCCCTCTTAAAAGCAATGAGATGGACGAGAAGATTCATGTGTGTCTTTGTGTGTGTGTGTGTGTGTGTGTGTGTGTGTGTGTGTGTGTGTGTGTGTGTGTGTGTGTGTGTGTGTGTGTGTGTGTGGCACGTGTGCCAGTGCGTCTTAGTTATTCTGTTTTTCGTCCTCTCTTGTTTTGTTGAGTCACAATGAATTCACACAGATTCACACTGTGTGAATTAAACTCTTTAATCTGATTCTATGTAAGTCCGTGTGAGATGTCACAGTGGATGCTAACCTGCTGCTAATCTTGTTGTCTGACGTGCTGGTGACAGGTGTAGTAAACAGCTCTGCCCAGCCAGCTCTACTACTCACCCCCTGCCCCACACTCAGACACAGGTACAGCATATAGGAGCACAGGCGAGAGATAGCAAACAGGACGCTGCCACAGCTGCACACACGTCTGTGCTGTTGTCATGTGCTCTGACTCGTGCCGTGGAGTCCTTAAAAAAATATCCTCACTATTAAGCTGTACGTTTAACTTTTTTATTATCTTGCAAAACATTGATGAGTCAGAAAATTCAACTAGTTAAGCTTGCCACAATAAGCAATAAACCAATTTGTCACATGGTAAATTAAATCAAGCTCGATTATTTCCATTTGCACAATTGTTTGTTTTTCACATGTCTCTCTCTCTCTCTCTCTCTCTCTCTCTCTCTCTCTCTCTCTCTCTTGTTCTCTTTTCTATCAAACACTGGATGACAAAAAGCTTCAGTCTATTGCAATGGTCTCAACTGGCCCATTGTTTTGAATGGCAGTTTCATTTATTTATTTGTTGTTACAGTTTTTTTTGTTGACTTATTTTGGATATTTAAAATCTCTTCCAGTTCCAGTGTTAAACATTTGTTAGAAATTAAACGTTTTTTTTTATCTTTGAGAGGGCAAGCTTGGATTATTATGTCATTACCATTATATTACTTCTACATGGCCTCAAAACATTATTGTTTATCTTAATAACTCATGGTTCAATTTATCCCATAAAGTGATGTGCCTAGGAATAGTAAAAGAAAAATATAAATTGTTTGCTGGAGGATGATGCAGAAAAAGACCCATTTACTGACCTTTTGTACCAATGCCCCTGCTCCCCCTCCCACCCCTCGCCCTCTTTTTCCCTCTGTTTGCCTCCTTCTTTCTGACAGGATGCGCGTTTCTGACGTACTGCGCACGAGAGTCGGCCCTGAAAGCCCAGAGCGCTCTCCACGAGCAGAAAACACTACCAGGGGTATGTGCTCAAAAACAAACAGCCATAAACACACACTTCCCATGGCACTAGGCACCGCTTACTTATGCAACAATACACACAACCTTGCATATATGTATTAGAGATCCCAACCCCTCACCTAAATACATAGACATTTAGCGTGCAGGCAAATACACACTTTGGTGTGTGTGTGTGTGTTTGGAGGTTCTGCTCCCATTAGTAACACAGTGACATAACCCAGCAGCCGGCAGGCGTCTTGCTGCTAAGGACAAACACTCCCCCTCCTGCTGGAGACATATAGGATGCTCCGTGAGCATTATCATCTCCATTTCTCTATCTTTTGCTGTCACTCCATCTCACCGTCGTTCCCTCCGTCAGCCTCCGGTGATAGCTGCCGTCTAGAGAGTGTGTAATTAATGTGACCATTCCCCTTTGTCTCATCCCAGGCTCCCTACAGTCTCTCTGCTGAGGGATTGTGAGCAATGACTGTGCAGGGGTAGGACACTGTTCATTATGGAGGGGGCACTGTGCAAGAAGAGCGTCTGTCTCATAGGCTGCAGCTCTCTATCTTTAGCTTTTCCCTTCTTTTTTTTTTTCTCTGACCTGGTTTCCAGGTGTCTTGTTTGGGATATTTAGATCAGGCATTTTGTGGCTGATATAATTACATGTCTCTTTGATGTGTGACTGATTCCAATATTTTATTCTCTGGACTGCAAGACATAAGAGAACAAAAATGAATGAATGCATCAGGAAAAATTGAAATAATGAATACGTTTTCCAGGTTTGTAGACTCAAAATAGAGAAACACTGAGCTTTGATACATTTCATAAATTGGGAGCACAGTATATGATTTATGCTATATATAAACAACAATTTATTGGACAGATCAGAGGAACATTAGCCTATGTCAACGTCTTCACAATTTACTGATTCATCTTTATAGTAAATACTTCCTGACTCTACGTTTTTACACAAAGGATTATAAGCAAAATTGACTGCTAGAGGGCGAGATATAAAAATGCAAGTCACTTAGGAAAAAAATGCCACTTTCTCCCTTATCTTAGTTCGGATTCGCAGCAATTACAACAGAATAGTCAGTGTGCCTGAGCAATTACTGCAAGTCTCTCCATCTCATTTTCTCTGTGTTGCCTTGCAGCCGATCACAGTTTCAGTTCCTGCACCTTCTCCACAAGCTGGAGTGTTGATAAGATCTATGTGAGAAAATAGTTGACGGAGAGCCTGAAGAGAAAGCGTGGGGGGAGGGAAATGTTCTTACACATATGAGCATAAATCCTAGCACCATCATGCATGCTCTTTAATGTAGCTGGAGAACACGTACACACTCACCTGTACTAGCAGCGTGTTCATAATGACATTAATCCAATTAGAGGCTGCTAAGACGTTTGACCTCTCTGCATTTAGAACACCTTTCTGCAGTCTGTTGTTCGGTTCTTATTTTCTCCCGTGCCGCCTTTTGTCTTTGGAGTTGTCGTTTTGACTCTACTTTGCTTTATCTCATCCCTTTCTGCTTGTGACATCAGTACGATTTTGAATGGAGGCAAATTTCACAGATTGAAAGTTGCAGCATATTTCCAGATAAACTGAAGGAATTGTTCTGAACACAAAGATGAATGATTTGCAGGGTGGATACTGACTAAAGAGACTGAAGAGCCAGGATCAGACCCACTGCCTTTTGTGCTAAAAATGGGTGTGGCTATCATGTGTTGGATTTTTTTAATAACCCTAAACTATTAATGAGAAAACCTTCTTTTAAATGTCCTCAGTTTGTCCAACTTTTTGAGGTTTATCTGAAGATGAGAGCATTTTATATTCAAATCAGGTGCATATAACACTGTGAAAATATATTTGACTTAGATACTATTGTGGCGCTGACAGCTCATCAAATAAATCTTACACAGTTGGCTTACTCAAACTATTCATATGTTATAGTTATTCGGTTATTTACATTTTGTTTTTCTTGACTGTTTCGGCTCAGTCGGAGTGTGGCATTTCTTTTAAAGATAGATTTTTATATAGAAGCACATTTCAGAGATTTGTGACCTATTTACGATTTCCATCTTTTATGCTTCCTCTACCTCCTTTCTGAAACATTAATAATACTAAATGATGACTCTAAAATGATACTAATAATGATGAACTTCTTAGATTAGTAAAGGCATCTACACTGAAGAGTGGTATTAGCTCAACCTGGTTGCGCTTGAATATAATTATTCCTCTTAAGAAACTGATAATCATACTAGCCTTTCCACCAAATGTGTCTCCTTCCTTGCTCTCCTTGGCTCCACCTGCCCGCCTCTGTTGCTTTCTCTGACAGGATTTGGAAATGACTTTCACTTTTTTTCACACTACTGGACATTGTCCTATCCTTTTCTTTTCCTGTGACATGCTTTTCCTTTACTGTCCCCCCAACCCTCAATATCCTTTGCCTCATTCCATTATATCTTTCTTTCCTTCTCTCAAATCCTCTCTGTCCCATGTTCAGCTCCTCCCCTCCTGTCTTCTAGTCTCCGCGCACCAGTAGGATATTACAGGATGTTCTCCCCACTTCCCCCAATCCATTCATTTCATAGTTCTCCTACTCACGTCCCTCCCCTCCCCACCTCTTTTCCTTCCCCGCTGTCTTCTGCTCACATTTTTCCTCTCGCTGCACGCTCGCAGTTTCTGTTCAGATTCTCATTTCACAGTCATTTATGGCAACCCTTCTTTAGTCGCCCGCTCTACACCAGTCTTGCTCAGTATTTCTCCTCTCCTCTCCCCCACAGTTCGTCTAGCCCTCATCTCATTTCCCTTCCTCTTGATTAGTTGACCCCTTTGACCGTTTCCCTCTCCTCCCCCTTTCTGCTCGTCCTCTCCTGCTCTGTTTGTACGGCTCTTAGATGAGTTTACTGCAAACTTTTCTCCTTTCCCAGATTCAGCTTAAATCTGTGCAGCATCAGGCCCATCATGAATGTTTAATGAAAGAGAAGCATCCCTCCTGTATAGATGTGTTTTTGTCTTGTACAGTAATCACAAAGCAATTAAAAGGTGCTTGATACAATGTTTTCCAGTTTGGCTTTATAGATTAATCACAGTTAAAGCGATGGATTAGAAAACAAAAGAGGAACGCTCTGTTTCTGATTTCCTTGCAAGCCTCTGCAGAGCAAGAGATTTTCCGATTGGAAACTGAGCAAAAATACAGAGGGATTGAGAGTGAGATGAACAGATGGCCTTATCAGGGAGTCCTGCGCCTTTTGTTTAGCTTGGACTCAGAAGGAGGAAAGAGGAAGCACATCATGGGAAGAGCAACAGTTACAGTGTATTTGTTAAAGTAGAAGAAATTAATATAAGTTATTAAATGAAGCTATATTGTAGCTTGCAGATGTTTGGTTAGAAGTGTTCCAGAGTTTATACTGGATACTATGGAGGCATAAAAGTTACTCCCAGGAATGTATCTTTGGCTTCATATGTTGATGTTTAATTTAAAAGCATTAGCACATTGCCAGTGGCTCATCAAACCTCCCTAAAAGGAATGAGACATTATTATTATTATTATTATTATTATTATTATTATTATTATTATTATTATTATTATTATTATTATTATTATTATTATATGCAGCAATTGGTTGTTCATAAAATATACCAGCGTTTTCTGTCCGACAATCACAAGTGTACACATGGAAAGTTGACTAAGAGCTACTTGAACATATGGAACTAACACTGTGTTTTTACAAAAATTGTCTCATATCCACTGTTGAGTATGGGAATGGATCTGTGATGCTGTGGGCTTGTCTCTTTCCAAAGGCCCTAGAAACATTGAGTTGTCAATGGGCAAAAGCTATGTCTGGTTCAGGGTTTTCAACTAAATATGATCAAAGTTATAGATTATTCTTTTTACTATTCTAATGATTAATTGATTAATTAGATTTTTTTTTTAAATTGGCACATTCTGCAGAATTTTTATTTATTCCTTTGTTATACAATATTAGAAATACATTAAAATATGCAAATAAACTAATAATACTTTTAAAAATATATTATTGGCTAAAAGGCAATAACTCCAAATTCATTTGGTGAATGCAGGATCAATTGGAAAAAATTCAAGCACAGAAAAAATTTTTTTTAGCATCAACATGCTCAACCCTTTCTGCTTTACTTAGCATCTGTGTAGTGTAGGGCTAATGTATTGACTATTTTTTGGATTAACTTATTAATAATTGAACAGCAAAAGGAATGTAATACATTTTTTTGCTTTATAAGGAATTTGAACAGAATGAAGTTCTGGGTCTAACGCAATTACAGACAAAGGTGTTTTTCGTATCTCACATACAAAATGTATATATTAAACAGTTTTGGCTTCATTACTGCTCTAAATATATTGTTCTGCCCTAGTCTGATTTTTGTGCACTGTTAGTTTGAAGAGATGCTGGCAATATGCAAGGTCAGAGGTCAAGGTTTGGTGGAGGGGTGGAGGTCTGTTGCAGAGGCTGCTGTCAGAGCAGTAAAGCATTCCTTCCAGGCTATCATGACATCCGCCGTAAATATAAGGTCCTACATACTCTGCCGCAGTGCATTAGATGGAACGGCAGCCACTGCTTTTCTGTTCTGTTTCCTGTTTCTAAAACAGAAACATGTCTTAATTTGTCTTTAGAAGGATTTTATATATTTACTCGTGTCAAAGACGGTCCAGAGCTTTGAGGCGTGAGATCTGTATATATGCAAAGCTGGTGGAAACAGGCTCAGCAAAGCAAATGAGGCCAAATGTTGCCGTGTTTACTCAGAGGCACTGAAAACAGTTTGAAACCATGTAGGAATCTCCTTCAGATTCTCAGTTTTGCTCCACCTCATGTTGGTCTGTCACTTAAGATCCAGATATAGCTGTATATCAAAGTTTGTGGTGGTAATTTTACAAAAAGTCAATATTCGTAAAACCAATTTATACATATGTTTTGCAAGGCCGTTTGCTCACGTTGTCAAAAATATATGTTTAATCACACTTGTCATCATTCAGATGTTTTTTTTAATACAGTATTGATTCATAAGAGACTCCTTATATCTGTGTCAATCCATCTATCCCTCTTTTTTCCCCTCCCTCCCGTCCTGGTTAGGTTTTAACCTCATATCTCCCTGCACTCTTTATCCCTCCATCCCTCCACGACTTACTGTTGCTGTATTTCCCCACATATCTTTCCTCTTATCTGTTCTTTTGTTCTCTGCTGTTGATATCTCTCTTTCCCCATTTAATCTGCAGCCTCTTTGTGTTTATCTCTGCCTTCATCTTCTGTGCTACTTCACATACGACTGTTTCTGCACACACAACGACACACGCACACATCTGTTTAATCACACTGGCATCCGCAGATCTGAGTGTAGGTGAAATTAAAGTGTGATAAGCAGCTTACCAGGTGTGTGTTGTCATGCTTTACTGCTCTCCAGGCAGCATTTTGCTCCCTGTTTTTTGATTAGAGCCAAAACGGCGCATGCACACACACCACACACATGGAAATACACACCTTGTGTTTCCCATGACATTCTTGGTGCTTCTAAATGATTAAAAAGGCAGCAGTGCCAAAAGACAAGCAGTTAGCAATAAGTGATACAGCAGAGGATCAATACTCTTATTAAAAAATAATAACAGTTTGTAGTTTTTTCATATTGATTGAACACATACAGGCCCGATGGCGCGCTGGAGCCAATAAATTGAATTACCGTAGTCTCACGGTTACAGCTGTAAACATGACGAGAGCTGTTTTATTCTCCCTTTATTGAGCTCGTGTCCTCTCCGAAGGAGGACGCATAAATTTATGGATGTCCCTGGCCAAAAAGGCCGAACTTTTTATGCATGCAGCGTGAACGGGGGGTCAGAAACGGCAGCTCAGAGTTACTGTTGCTCCTTCTTTCACTTCTGTTACATCACTTTGAGAAAATGTAATTACTAGCTGTAGCTAGTAATGGTGTACTTTCTGTGCTCTAAGCCTGCGACAATAGGCGGCACGTTTGCATGTGTCCATCATCACGTATGTGTGATAAATGCTTATCAGATCCGCTTACGGTTTGTTCGTGTGGTGTGTGATCAGTGTTTGAGTTTCTACGTGGAATCTGAGAAGCCTGCCAGACAATCTCCCTGTGGGGCAAAGCTATGATGAGCAATTATCCACTAGGGCGAGTTTGTAGGCTAATTTTGCATATTTATGTGGTCAGCAGCACTGTTTACTATTCCCCTTCGCTGCTTACTGCTGCATTTTCAATTTAGAGCAGACCCCAGTTTTCGTTCTCTCTTTTCCTCTCTCTGTCTTTATATTCTCTCCATCTCTTCCTCCGCTGCCTCTATCTCTCTCCTCCTGATGGGGTTTGTGATGTGTATCGCTCCCCCCATCCCTCAGGCTGCTTCTCTATTTTTATCCTCACTGTGTGTGGGGCGGGATGGCAGTAAAGGGACAGGTGTAGATTTGGCTTTGTGTGTGTGCGTGTGTGTGTATGTGTGTGAGAGGTAGACAGGAGGAGGAGCCGAACCGAGGGGGGTTTGAAGTGTATTTGTGTAGGGTTGTGTTCATCTAAGACCAAAGGAGATTTAGCTTGTTTATTTAAGGCAAAATCTGTCTGTGGTCGGGCTTAAATAGCAATGTGGACGTGCTTTCTATCAATCTTATGTTTGAGGATATCCAGAACTCTGTCACATTTTCTTGCAAATGCACACTTCCGTTCATCTTATTGGGATTTTAGGTGATAAACCAGTACAAAGTAGCATATAAATGTCAAATGGAATTAAAGGGAGACATGGCTTACGAATAAAATTCTTTACTGGAGTTGGGCGTTTATTGTATCACTTATCATATATCATAATACATTTCTTATCATAAGAATTTTGAATTATTGTTACGATAAATTCCAAATTATGGTGTTTAATAAACAAAATACAAGATATAACTCAAAGTATTCGTCTTTTATTAACCCGTTCCACTTTACAGTAAAACAGGCCACTGACATGCAGTGCCTTGTTAAAAAGCTGACTTAGGCACACCCATCCAGTAAACCTGGCTAAATACAGGAAGCATAAAAGAAAACATGAGAAATGTCCCGATTTTTTGCTATAAATACATTTAAAAAAATGTATACCGAGAAAATTAAAACCTACTAACCTCAAGATGTAGGAATTTTTTGCTTACTTTCAGTTAAGCAAATGCTAAAGGCACTTTTATTATTTTTGCACTGACTCTGCTCGATTAATTAAAGTATTGCGAGATTAACTTATTGTTGAGCAGGAAAATAAAAATTCTCCATGGAAAAAAAATGCACTTCTTGCAAAACAAATAAATTGAAAGTATTCAGAGTATTCACTCTGAATACTTTCAACCTGACAACTTTAAACCCAGCAGAGCTACAGCTGGGGTTCTGCATAGTAATTCCTTATGGGGGCTGAATTGAATTGCATGCCACACTTTTCAGATTTTCATTTGTTTCAAACATTTGAAAACCAGATATTACTTTCATTCCATTCTGAAATTAGGTGCCACTTTGTGTTCGACTGTCACATAAAATCCTATTAAAATACATTGAATGTCGGGGGTTCATCGTTCATCGTGACTAAATGTGACATGGATGGTTTAGCAGAACACTGTATGTGTGTGGGTCCATATGTGGGTACATTTATGCATGCAACATGCAGAGAGAAAGAGCGCCTGCCTCATATTTCTCCACAAAATTGAGACAGAATCTAATCATAGCCTCATAAAAGCCTGACCCTGGAGAGAGCCTGCCTCTTTAAGGCCTCCGACACACACACACACACACACACACACACACACACACACACACACACACACACACACACACACACACACACACACAGACGTTTGCAGATCAAGGTCAGTGATTATACCAGAAAATGGTCCAAATGAGCCAGCAAATAAGAAAACAGAAACACACACCTATAGGAAAATTTAAGCGTTTAGCTGCTTTGATAATTATGTTTGTTTGGACACCTGACTACCAGGTTGCCCTGAATTTTCTCTGCCAAACTGTGTGTCTCATAAACCGAGCTTTAAAGTTGCCTTAAACTGAACTGTGTCCATTTCCAACACCATCTGTTTTACAAACGCAGCCAGCTTCTGCAGGCTCTGTTTTCCATGTACACACAGAGGGGGAAAAAAGCTGCTCATTTGCAATTAACATTCATCATTTTGTCTTATTTTTGACACTTTGTGAAATAGCGAAAACACAGGGAGCATAGTTTATGTTTTTCTGATGTTGGATTTGCTTGCACAAAATAACAAATATCTCACACAGAGCTACTGCTGAAAATGAAACGCGGCCTCCTTTATCTATGCATTTTTTAAATGTTTATAAGGAACTAAATTAGCAGCAGTAAACTCGTTCAGTACGCTCCCTTTGATATTTGCATATAGATGAGGCTTTGATCACTAGGCTGGTATGAGGTTCTCAAAATAAAACAACCTTAAGGAGTAGACGCCCTGGTTTCATCTTATCACTAAACCATTCACACAGAAACTGAAACAGAAATGGGTGTAAATATTTTTGTTCTGAACAGAAAAGCGATAATCATTCCGACTAATGACAATGATAGATATTAGCATTTGACAGAGACACATAGTCTTTAGATACATTTAGCACTCTGCTTGTTATTAAAAAAAAAAGCAAACCAAGATGATATAATGCTCAAGCAATCATCTGGATAAGAAGAAAATGCTGCATCCAGCTTATCAACTGTAGTCCTAAAAAACATGACAATTAATTTGGAAATAAAAATTACATTGAAACTGAAAAATTTAATTAGGAAAAAATAAATTTTTTCAAATGTATTTGTTTTTATTTTTAAATATATATATTTTAAAGTTATTATTTTGTTGTCTTTTTAAATCCCACTCTTTCGGTTTTCAATCCATGACTCACCATTTTTTCTTAACCAAAAATATATCTGAACAACCACCACTCTCTTTCATATACGGTGTAGTAGACTCTGTTTTTTAACCAGCTGACCAGCAGGACACAGCAACACGTGGGGAGGGTCAGTTCTGTTTTACTCTAATTGCTGATTACGAGTATAAACTTTACCGCTTTCTCAGAAAAATCTCAAGTATAATGTCCGTGGCATAAACCGTCTTCAGGTTATAGGGCCCATATTTCATGATGTGGACATATAGAACAGATCCATATGAGGCGCCTGAATGAATGTGTGAATTTGCATGAATGAAATGGGACCAGGAGACGTAGAGGAGGGCCCTGAAGAGGTTCTTTATGAATAGGGACTTACAGACAGGGAGGGGGCAGGGTGAGACAGGGGCGGAGTAGAGGAGGTCGGGGCAGAAAGAAGGAGGAAACAAGACAAAAGTTTTCTGTAATGAGTGTGGAGGAAGGGACTGGCGGGCGGTGCAATAGAAGAAAGGCTTTTCTCTGAATGCTGGAAGGGGTGGGCGGACTTCTGTCAATTTAAAGAGAGACATCTGTCAAAGGGGAGTGTGTGTGCCTCCAAGTCTGAGTGTGTGTGTGTGATTAGGCAGAGAAATGGGATGCCAGGACTATCTGCACCTGGGATGTGACTCTTATCAAACCATAATGTTCTGTCTAAACACTGAGTGCTTTCACCCTGACCACAGAGAAATTGAGCTTTTTACAAACTCATTAAACTTGTGAGGACTTCCCCTGCTTTTATGATTACTAACCATCTAGTTTTTCCATGTAATATTTCTCATAGACGTCTTATAATTCTTTTAGATTGATTAAGAGCAGTAGTCAACTCTCATATATATTTCATGATGGGGGGAGAAAAAGTATTCGTTTTTCAGACTTTATTCTTTACCCCATTTTATAAAAGCTATGTCCATTTTGATACCATCTTGCAAATATCAAATTTGCCATTAAATTAATAAGAAACTTTTGTATTTATTCCTAAATATTGACTTGATATCTTCTACTTTTAATGCCTACCTAAGCAAGAAGGCATTCATCCTGTAATCTGCTATGATTAGTGGAAAAACAATTCCACAATGTAATATATCTCATTTTTCTGTCCACTTGAGGTTGCCCTCACCTCATTTTATGACACAAATATGTATTTCTGTATACCCATTCATGAAATGTTAGTTAAAAACCAGTGTGTTTAAACGTGACCATGTAAGAGCATAAATCCATTTGGATATCAGTCTTTTATTTTCCGGATTCCCGCCTACCCCATAACTATCCGAGCTTTCATAAATGAGTCAGGCTCCGGATTGGACGTAATCTCAGTGAATGTGAGATTTCTGCAGCCATTAATCTGTATGGCTTTGAACGGCCTTTTTAATTCACCAGCTCATTTCCCAAAGGACTTACACTCCCGAAAATAGAAAGAAGGTCCAAGTGCATAGGTCTAACAGTTATCCGCTATAGTGCTGTTGGATTATGTTGAACGAAATCCACAGGATCAAATTTCAGTGAGTGCTCCGCTGCTGCATGCTGAATGTTCTCGTTGGGCTCGACAAAAACAGCGTAATATTCTACGTATCAACACGGTGGCTAGCGCTGCTTTATGCATGGTTTGATGTCGTTATTATTGTGCAGGCAAATGAGGAGAAAAACACAGTGAGAGGAAAGGGAATATGCTGCTGCTCCAGCAGAGAGGCTGGTGAAGGGTTTCTGCCAGATAACTTACTGAACGGAGGAGATGGAGGCACGACCTCTCAGGTGTGAAGAAAGGAATTAGAGACAGTAGAAGGGGGAGGAGAAGCGAGGAGGACGGGGCACCAGGAGCCTGTACGGTTGCAGACCTGAGTCACTAGGCAACGGAGTCGAGCCAGATGCCAGGTTGCTAGGAAACCTGAGGGATGCAAAGCCTAACGTGGTTCTAAATAGAGATGATAGCATGGAGGGGTGGAGCTGTGCTTCTGTTCCCCCTTAACGCTCACTCCCTGTTTCTCACATTTTGATGTTTTCATATCGCTCTAAATGAGAGGGACAAATTCAGTTTGATCATCATAACAGGATGTTACATGAATATTGTTTTCTTGCTGTACAGACATGTTAACTTTTCATAGATTTTGACTCATGCAGTGCAAAATAAGACCCTGGTCTGTATTTTATATTGAGTCCGGTTCTGGTAGTTTTTGTATGTTATATATGTGTTTTGTTGGATGAAGTAGAGATCTTCAAATTGAAATATGTGTGATTGGATCTAAAGGTCTTTATAGCTAAATATTAATTGGACAAATTGTAGTGTATGTTGAGATGACTTTTTTTGTAATTTGGAGATACATACCTTCAGGTCTGTGCTAAATGGTTTTTTTCTGATGAACACTTTAAGCCCATTAAAGTGTTCATCAGCGATTCAGCGATTACTGTGAAACAAAAATAACATTTGCAGTATCACAACAGTCCTTGTTTTCTTTTTACAAATATGGAAAAATGGCTGCAAATACATTCACACACAGTTTCTTTACCCTTATGTTATTTCCTCTGAAGTTTATATATTTATACTTTCTGTTTGTACCCTGTGAGCGCCTGAAAACCAAAGGCAAATACTTTCTTTGTGCACAAAATGTCACCCAATAAAGCTGATCCTGATTCTATAGAAATAAACTGGGTTGAAATCAGTTACATGAAACGTATACATTTAGCTGAAATCAATATACTTGTATATTATTCAATAATTCTGATTAAAATGTTGATTGTGTGCATGAGCTGCTAATTATTTTGTTCTGCTACAGCTGTAAGTGTGCAGACGCTTCCTCAATAAAAGCTGCATTTATGTTTCAAGATATGCTGGATTCAAACTGTTGTGGGTGGTTTTTCAGCACAGTTAGGTACTAAATGTAACCAATGTAGGGAAGAAGAAGAAGAATATTTTATTTTTGAAGCATAT